>JAVKPL010011617.1:0-53195 GCA_032173675.1 Gastrolobium villosum | reverse complement strand
CAAAATCACAAATATTTATCTTGATATCTTCCATCATTAATCCTTATTGTTTAGTTGTGCTCAGTTTCTCTGGAAGAACTACACATGATGCTTGACCTGTGTTATTATTGCAAGGTGTACACTGAAATTATGGTGCTGGACTGCTTGGTTCTTTATACAAATTCTTTATGTTTTTAGAAGTTTCTTTCAAGCTTTAACTTGTATTTGGTTTGTTTGAATGCCTTCCCTAATATTAGTTGCATAAAATCATTTATCTAAAAAAATTAGGTGCATGAAATCTTCTTATAAAAAAATTAGGTTCATGGAATAACAGAATTTTAGGAGTGATGGTTGTATACTTGCTAGATTGGCGCAAAGCTAATCCTGCCTTGATGTGAGGTATTATTTGTTATTGGTGTTTGTTACATTAAGAGGAAAAACCTCAACTGCTGTAGTTGGGGAGCCATGCATTGATTAAAACTACTTTTATTCTAGTGGGTCCATTGTCCAAGGATAGTAGAATTTTTCCTAATGGCAATGTGATGAGCCGTATTCTGCGACTTCCTTCAGTGACTACATGCTATTGTGTTTGCACAAGAGCACAGAAGCATACTGTCCTATTTACACACATGTCCATTTTATTTAGCTTGCATAATTTGTTAATCTTATTTGTGTTATTTGCTTTTTTTGTCTAGAGACGGCACGGCGTGAGAGGCAAAGAAGGAGTAGGAGACAGAGATGGATTTGGGGCTCTGTTACAACTGTGATTGCACTTAGTACTGCAGCAATAGCATGGTCTTATCTCCCAATAGGTGAAGGATCATCCTGTGCAGATCATGATCTGGTTCCTGACCATGATGATGCAGCCAAGTAATTACCCCATCACCACTAATTGCAATGCCGTGTTATGGTAGAAGAGGAAAATAAAATTTATGCATGCCACTGTGTGTTCAACTTATCTCTTTATCAGTTGCAATTTTCCGGCATCCTGAGTATGTGCATAATATATATATAAAGAAAATATTCTATGGCTTCTTCATATGCCATCCTTGCCAGCAGTGTCACTTGGAAACTCTGAGGACGTGCATATATGCTTCATGCTTGGCCATCTGATACATATGGCACGGTGCCTTTATAATAGATTCTGTAAGTCCGTTCCTTTGAGCATTCTCAGACAGCAAAAGAGAATTTGATTGGCCTCTGGATGCTTGTTTGCTGAACTTATTAAGGGGAAGCTTGTTGAGCAATGATGAATGGCCTAATAGAATTCTGGTGTGTTAGTGCTGTGTCTCTATTGGTTGTTCGTTGGAGTACTAACGTAGAATACAAATTATAGGAATTCGCTAACACCACAGATATTATGTCATAAATACATTACGATAGCGTTTGAGAATAAAGCATTTCTGATTGTAATGACCCTACCAACTATTGGTTTTGCTGTGGTAGTTAATTGTTTATTGTAGGTTTTGGATTTTGGATTTTCCAGAATCATGCGCTCGAAAAAGGTTGCTTATTCATCTTTTTTATGATAGGTAAATGAGAAATTTAATTTTTTAATCATTTGCCATTTGTTCAATGGTGCTTGATTTTTGTTGTTTTCCATAACCAAGGTTTGATGTTGGCGCTGTGTGAGAGTTATTGCAAAGGATAGGGGTTAAATTACTGGAAGGAGTATTGGTGTGTGATGTGAGTCTCGTTTGGGTTCTTGGTTTCGTATTTACCGTGCGACTTTGGCTGTAGAGAAACGTTTTTAGGGGTAATTAGTTATTTATTTGTTAATTTGGTGCATGGAAACAGTATCCTGAGGCTAGATTGATTGTATTCATGGGCACGCGACAGTTGCAGAGTTAAAGGTTTATGGATAGCTAGAGATGTTGGGCGAGCTATTGAGGGAATGGTGATTACTGATTAGTCAAGGGTTTCATGAAGAAGCATGAATTTTATATTAGTTCAACAAATTTTTTTTCTAAGACTTTAAATAATAGCATTGCAATATAATTCCAAGATTTTTGTTGTTGTTAAAATGCTGTTGTAGTTGACAATACCTAAGTTATGATCTACTACATACCACATTAGGATTAATCATTTATGCAGTAGAAACTAATAATCTTACCGTAGCCAAACTACTGCAGGAAGCAAAGGCTTTGAAAATTTGAAACTATACGATATCTGAGAATGATAAATAAACGAGCAATATAAACTTAATTCATAAAAAGGGAAATTGGTCTTGCAGGCCATTTGGGGGTTGATTCACGTGATTGTTTATTTAGAGTAATAATAGTTATACAAGGATTGAACTTGTAATCTCATATCAATTATGCAAATTTCTCACTCTAATGGCTTACCAATAGTAGTTAATCGTCCTGCATACTTGGACTAAGTTTTTGGTGGATAAATGGCTTACTAATAGTAGTTATCAGTCCAGCATACATGGACTAAGTTTTTGGTGGATAAAATGAGGTGTATTTGTAAGGAACTCCTGTGCTTAAAGTATTTGTTTAAGCATGTATAAGTTAAGGTAAGACATCAACTTGGAAGTAGGGAAAAAAATTAATTTATTGTTTTTTTAATAAAAAATTACGAAAAAGTAGTCGTTTTAAAAAAAATTACGAAACTATAGCAGTCAATCACGTCCAAAAGGGGGCGTGACCACCAGGAGAGAGACACGCCCTGAAGAGGGCGTGACCACCCAGGGGTAACACGCCCAAAGCAGGGCGTGACCAAGGGGGTAACACGCCCAACCGAGGGCGTGACCCACCTGGGTCTATATAATCTCATTTTCACCATTTTACCTCATTTCACCTCCCATCTTCTCTCTCCAATCCTCTTCCTCCTCCTTCTCTCTAGATTGATTTTGGAAGGTTTTGCGCAGCGAAGCTCTGTCTCACTCGTGTAAGTCCATATTTATTTGTTCATTTTTTTATTAACAGCAATTAATATATGATAGTTATTAGTGACATAGATTACTGTTAGGGTGTTAGGAAAAAATACTAGTGACTTAGATAATTGTTAGGTTGTTAGAAAAAAAATATTAGTGACTTAGATAATTGTTAGGGTGTTAGAAAAAAAGATTAGTGACTTATATAATTGTTAGGGTGTTAGAAAAAAATATTAGTGACTTAGATAATTGTTAGGGTGTTAGAAAAAAATATTAGTGACTTAGATAATTGTTAGGGTGTTAGAAAAAATATTAGTGACTTAGATAATTGTTAGGGTGTTAGAAAAAAATATTAGTGACTTAGATAATTGTTAGGGTGTTAGAAAAAAATATTAGTGACTATATTTAATTGTTAGGGTGTTAGTAAAATATTAGTGACTTTATTTAACTGTTAGGGGGTTAGAATAAAATATTAGTGACTTTATTTAACTGTTAGGGGGTTAGAATAAAATATTTGTGACTTTATTTAATTGTTAGGGGTTAGTAAAATATTAGTGACTTTATTTAATTGTTAGGGGTTAGTAAATTAAGTGAAATTAAATTTTATTATGTGTAAATGCTATTAAATGCTATGTAATTAAGTGAAATTAAATATTATTTAGTGTAAATTAATATAAAATCAATAGTAATTTGGGTACATTATTTTTCATTTGTAGTAGTATTCTCTATTATGGCTCATTCATCCTCATCAGAGTCCTCACGCTCTGGATCCGATGGTGATCTCGAGTCATGTGATCCTTGTACGCATGTACTTCCTGGCCCATATAGGTGGGAGGTACTACGTAAGAGGACACAACGCTCTCACGTTTCACAACTTGTGTGGAACGAGGACAAGGTGAGGGCGTTAAAGACAAGGCGGGGTAAGCTTCAGGGGGGACCACATCACGATGATATACCAGACGTTGTGGCCAACTATTTAACAGAAGCTGGGTTCATACACGTGGCTCGTATGAGTCATATTCAGGTATGTAATTTGTAAATTTTTTTAATTAAAATATCGTATGTGGACAAAAACAACGAACAAAAACACGTTTTCCGGGATCCAACTGCCCCGCAACAAAACAATCCTTTGTTTGAATATTGTAAAAGGAACCTGATGCAAAACGAAGCATATATTCACACCACCTGGGTAAAAATGCATACGATTCTTCCCAATCACCATATAACATTGCCATGGCTTTCTGCTTTGCGTACCATGCCTTTCTATATGAAACTTTGAATCCATATGAATGAGTTATTCTCTCCTGAACGAGAGCAATGGCCACTGAAGGTTCCTTTTTTATTATCTCTGAATTACAAAGACTGGATATAAACATTAACAGAATAACAGGTATACCAACAGCAATTTTAATTAGCTTTTTAATTTGAAATTACATACCTACTACAAATGCTGCAATAACGTCAGAATCAAGTTGTCGATGATCTTGAGAAAGATGATCATTCAAGCAATCGTGATTCCCACCCCATTTCGTTACCTTCCAATTTTCACCATACGTTGGTTTAATTACCCTGATCCTCCACGGGCAACCTTGGACGTGCGCGCAACATTTCATGCTTAATTTTGTGGGAGTGCTCTCAACCACAATTGCTTCTTGATGCTCCTTCATGAGGTAGCGCTTGATTGCAATCTGAGCCTCCTTTTTGGATGTAAATTGTTGGTTAACATACAATTTGTCTCCCAATTGCCATGGACCCTGGATTGAACCCGAACTCTGTGTCCATGATTGTGCCTCACTCGGATAATCCCAATCAATATATGTGTAATGTGGAATTTCTGACCAAAAAGGATCAACAGGTGCATCGTCTACACGTACTACGTAATAATAATAATAGAATTGAGTTATTTTCTTAATGGATAATTGCGACATCGAAACACACCGTATATTAATTCGTAGCATACCTTCAGGATGTTCTGGTGCTTGACTCGATGTTGTGTCATGATGTACAACCATACGAGACTCCCCCAAATCATGCCATGGTTGAAGTTCATTACCAGACCTGACACATTCTTCGTCATTGTCCGATGCACTCGCATCCTCTGCAAGAAGACGATCCTCCATTGCAATATTTTCTTCATCATCTTCGTCATATTCCTCATCCATAACCCAAGTAGGGTCATGTTCATCTTCATCAGACATGTTAACAGCAGGAGCAACAGATGAGGATGCAATAACAGGAGAAGTAGACCTAACTGACCTCATTGGTATAACAACTTCCTCCGCGGTGGTAATATCCACATACAACTCTAGGAAATCCTTTCGGGATTGGTTGGAAAACTCTTCCATTACCATATCGATGTCTTCATCATCGACCAATTGCAAGCTCATGTATTGTTCAAGTTGCCATAATCTTGCTGTGACTAGAGTGATCAATTGGTTGTCTGCGAGACATAATTTTTGACGTATTTTCTGATGCAGCTCTGCAACCGTTGAGTTCCGTTTAATACGTGATGGCCTTTTCTCCCCTGCAAAAATAACACCACGACGACCTTCTTCTATCCTACCGTTAAAATAAAGAACAACACGAATAGTATCAGAACTCATTTTAAAAATCAAAATATGAAAAGATAAAATAAAATACGAGTAAACAAGTGCAAACTATCAAAGAGTTTAAGCATAACAATGAGAGAGTTGTGAAGAGTGTGTAGGAGGGTGGACGTTTAAATAGAGTGCAGTTTAGTCACTCACGCCCAGGATTGGGCAGGACCTCCCAGTGGGTCACGCCCTACGTTGGGCGTGTTACCCCTGTGGGTCACGCCCTTCCTTGGGCGTGTCTCTCTCCTCCTTGGTCACGCCCTGTTTTGGGCGTGTTACCCAGGGTGGTCACGCCCTCTGCAGGGCGTGTCTCTCTCCTGGTGGTCACGCCCCCTTTTGGGCGTGATTGACTGCTATAGTTTCGTAATTTTTTTTAAAACGACTACTTTTTCGTAATTTTTTATTAAAAAAACAATAAATTAATTTTTTTGCCCTTGGAAGTAGGCTCGTGAAGATGTCGCGCCTTTTACGGTTTTACCCATTTGACGTAAGATGAAAAAATGAGTTTTTTTTTATTTTATCAAATTGATTAAAATTTAAATTTACATTTAAATTTACATTTAAATTTTAAAAAATAATATTATGGGACTCATTGAGATACGCATTTAAGTTGTGTATGATAGATATGCATTTTTTATTTTTTTTGGGAAATTTTTTTCTTATGTTGATATACATAAGTTATCTTATGTTAATAAAACAAAATAATAAGAGAGATCCACAAATGATCGGAGAGGGAAAAAAATAAAAGTGAAACCCACCTTTATCTCATGTTGAATGATATATATACTTTTTTTTTTTTTTTTTTTTTTTGGGATAACTTGAGATATATACATTTTACACATAAGTAAACAGCCACGTGATGTTCATAGTAAGTCATGCATTATTCTCGTATGTAACTTGAAGCTGATCATTGTGACATACATATGCACACACACAATTTATATACTTTTTCCATGCGCAATTTGAAAAAGCATATATTGTACGCGTTTCAATTAAATATTTAAATTTTAAATTAATTAAGTAAAAACTTTTCCATGATCTCGGAATTGAATGTCTCAGTTTTTTGTGACAAACTGACAGGATTTGTTATTGACAATCAATTTATTATGCTCCAGGCCTATTTTCTTTTTTTATAAATAGAAAATTTTATTTTATTTTTATCCCTCTTTTTTTGTTTTTTTTCTCTTTTAACCCCTTCCCTTTTTTTATTTTGAGAACGGACCAAATGCTCCATGCTCACAAAAAAAATATCTCCTTATTGATTGCTAGAACATGTGTTTGAGATGGGTTTATTTATGTAGGGTGCTGGGGGGTTGGTTGAGTACTGTATACGTAACTGTGTTATTAAGTACTTTTTACATGATTGTGTCATGGGCTAGTTTCTTGATTGTAATGTGCTGCTTTTGTCATCTTCTTGAAATGTCAGGATAAGTGATTCATGGAGTGTTTTACGCGGTTTTGATATTCCTGGATAAGAGAGGACTAAGAGAGATGGATTAGGACTTTTATGAATTGCATACAATATTGGGCTAAATGTCCCCCCCCGGTCCAGAACAATTGTGGATCATTGTTTAAAATAAAGTTTAGGTTGGGTGACTAAGGGTCCGTTTGGATGGGTTTTTCTTCCTTCAAAAGCTGCTTTTTTTTTCAAGAAAAAAGCATTTTTCGCTTTTCGTTCGTTTGGACGCCAGCTTTTAAAAAAAACAGAAGTCATAAAAAAAGCCAAAAACCTATTTTTTACAGAAGCTAAAAATTTTAACTTCTAAAAAAAGCAGAAGTCAAAAGTCAAATATTTTTTTCAAAAACTAAATTTTTTTATAAAAATATAAATAGTTTTAACTTTTATAAAAAACACTTCTAAAATAAGAAAGAGATAAAAATTACTTTTTTCAAAAGGCCAAACAAACGGGCTCTAATACAACATGAAGTGGACTTGTGGAAAGCTCATGCCTTCGCAATTATTTCTTACCGTATAGAAGTTAAAACTGGCCTGACTAAATGGAACAGAATTTCGATTTTAAAAAAATACAACAAATAACTAGGAAATAAATCCTGTCGTGATGAAGCTTCCTTCATCTATCAGAGAAAATGGGTAATAAATTGCCCCATAGAGACATACATCCAGTAATGATATAAACATGTTTCAACTTTGTTGTCTAAATGGTTTCAAATGAATAGATAGGATCATAGAAAGTGCCGGGGTGATAGCATTTCTCAGCTTTGAGCCTTTCAATACAGCAGGACTGCTTATCTTTCACGATGGCGATATATAGCATTGGGTGCACACGTTAAAAAAACCATATGATTATCTCAGTTTTCTTTTTCATATTGATTATACTTTGTGAAAGTGTTTACTCTCCCAGAGAGGCGGGACCCACATCTTTATTTTTTTGTTAACTCTCTTCTCCTTTATCTATCTCTTTCTTTATCTTAAAATGATATAATTTTATGTCATTTAAAATGATACAATTTTACGTCATTTAAAATGATACACACTTTACCCTTATACTTTATATACTACCGCTGATAACATCATTTATTGAAGAAAAAAATTGTGTGTTGGACATCAACACGTTCCAACACGCGGTCAACATTTAAGACAGCAGTCAACGCTCTAACGTTTTTCCGACACGCGGTCAATTTTTTCCGACACGTAATCAATGTTCCGACACGCATCTGACACGTTTTTTTTAGATCTATTTTTTTATTAATTAAAAATGAAAAATTAATTTATTAGTCAATTTTGTTCTGTTATGAAATTTGACATAAAAAAGTAACAAGGTATGAAAAATTACTTTTGCTTTATATTTATGTTATAAAATTTGAATATTTGATTGATTATATGACTTATTGTGAACTGTTTTATGTATTAAATATAAATTATATTATATATATTAAGAATATTATTTAATATTAAAACGTGTATTAACGTGTTAGAATATGATATTTTTTTAGAATTAACGTGTCGGCGTGTCGTATCGTGTGGTGTCTCGTATCTCGTGTCAGTGTTAGTACATCCTAGATAATAACTTGTTTTAAGCCGTTTACCAAAAAAAAAAAAAAAACTTTTTTTAAGCCATATATATAGTAAAATTTTAAAATAATTGATTGTAAATAAAAATGGAATATCTGACAAAATAATAATAATAATAATAATAATAATAATATATAATTTAAGAATATATTTTTCCTCTTCTTGTTCTATTCGTACTTTTACATTTTTAATTTTTAATGTCTTGATAAAAAAAAAGAGAGGCTATTGGTGTGTTCGAGGAGGGAGAGCATTTTATTGGTTCGCGGAGAGGCGGAGAGAGGCAGTTAAGAGGAAAGATAGTGTCGTGAAGTGTGTTAGATCTACTGAATTAATTGCGCCAATCGTGGAGAAATTCTTCACAAACACTCATACCATACCACCTCAACGAAATGTGGCTCTCTTCACTCACGCGTCGCCTTATCCCCACCACTGCTCTTTTTACAGAAACCATTTACCGTGATTACTGCATCTACATAATACCATTTATAGTAGTAGCCATTGAATTCTGTTCCCATAACATCTCTCAATAGTTCAACAAATAAATAAGTACTTCTGTGCTCGTAATAATGGTTCTATTTATTTACATAATTGTTAATGACATATTTTTGTATTTAATACTTGTGTTAATTTTATTAATACAAATAAATTTAAATTATTTAATAATATAAAAAAAAATATGTTTATAGGATCCGTCTTTCTAAAGTGTGCCAACTTCCACTGCTTGCGAGGTCCTAATGGCAATGCAAATGGTTGGGGGCAGATAGCAAAAGCAGAGAGGGAGACATGTTACAATAAACTAGTGGTGGACCTCATGAGAAGGACACTAGTACATGGCGTGCTGCTTCAAATCATGGGTCCATCTCAAGGATTAAACGAAACTATGCCGCGTGGTGGATCAGATGCTATAGATAGATATATTCGCAAAATAAAGAACGATGATATCTCTTCCCATGAAGCACCGACACTTCAAACATCCTAATGTGTCGTGTCCGATACTTCTCGATATTCTCCGACACTCCGACACTCCCCGATACTTCAATACATGTTATAGAAAGTCAAAAAAAGATTCAAATGTTACATTGTGTTCAGTTTTTAGTTCCAACTATTAGATTCGTTGGATTATGATTATCATTTTATTGAGTTTAATATAAAATATATGGGATATCTTATGTTTCTTTGTAAAATTGATGAATATTATAAGTTGATTTTCATTTTTGATAAATTATTAAATATAATATATATTACATAAATTAAAAATATTATTTAATATCAAAACGTGTCCTAACGTGTCGAAATCTAATATTTTTTAGAATTAACATGTCGGTGTCACGTGTTTGTATCGGTGCTACATAACTCTCTTCTAATTAAAAAAAGAAAAAAGAGGGGATAATCTTGAGATTTTATTCTAAACTTGTTTGTCCTTATTCCTAATTCATATCATATGGAATGGATAAGTTGTTAGTGAGCATTAAAATATTCCATTATGTATCATAAATAAACTGGGAGGGAGCTTCCGCTGTGTTAATTTTTTTCAACTTCAAAATAAGTGTTTTTTAGTGGATCTGGATGTTTCGAATCCAATGGCTGTGTTCAACCATGCATCGTATCGTACCCCATATATTTTAGATCTAATTGAACGCACCGTGTTGCTGTCGGTGCATTTCAACCAATTAATTGGCCAAGCATCAGTCTTACTTGCACTGCATGAACTATTCATATCATTGGATAAAAGCATAGATAAGACGGGAAAAAAATTAATAATAAATTAATTTAATTTAACTTATTTTTAATTTTACATTCATTTTTTGATTGAAAAATTAAATAATTCTTCTTTCAATAAGAAAATAATTACATAAAAGTGAAAGTTGACAAGCTTCCCGTTTTCCGTTTTGTCATTTTCCATTGAAAAAAGTTGGTATCACTATTCCCTTTCATAAACCCTCATTTACAAAGCGGACGAGCAGTTGGTTCAACTGCTTTTCACATTATGCCAATTATGTGTCGGCAGTAATAATAAGAATACTGCATGCACTTTTTCTCCATCCTGCATTTTTCCCCCTTACGGCCTTACTCAATAAAACTGTTTATAAGAGTGATTATTTGCAACCCCGACCAAAATGTTATGTTTTGTAAAAAAATTTATCTAAATATTATGCTATTTTTTACCAGACTGTCACATGACATAATTCACTATTACTAGTAGTGATTTCGTGGCCAATAATTTTGTGACACGTGATCATATTGCAGACGAAATTTGTTACCAGTGGTAGCGAATAATGACACGTCATTTTCCTCCGAAAGTGTGACATGTGTCAAAAAATCATTCGTTACACAATGTAGCGAATTACTACTGCTTGACACATGTCATTTTTGCTGACTGGGCATTCTGACGTGGCATAATTCGCTACATTGTGTAGTGAATTATTTGCAAGCATATTTCGCTATACAGTATAACGAATTATGTCACGTGTCATTTTGGAAAAATTTATTATTGACATGATAGTCTGGTAATTTTTTTGACCAAGCATGCCAAAATGATCAACTTTTGTATCAAAATCATACTAAATTACGAGATTAATTAGATGAGGAATAATTATAATTTTCAAATGATTTTTATTTTTTTCAGAACATAAATACTTGCACTTGTAAGTTGTAATGTAAGAAGACAAACTTTATTTTCACTTCTGAGGGGTCTAGCAATTGCTAAAGAGCCGCACTTTTTCCCTTTCACTCATCTCCATACTAAAAGGCATATAAACAGGAAGAGAAGCCTCCATAGTCCATAGCCATAGAGATTGTAAGTGATTGAATCAGAGATGAAGCATTTTGCTTTAATGTTTCTTTTGGCCTTTTTGGTCCATCAGGAGTGTTTCCATGTCAGTGTGGAAGCTGGGGATGGTTTCGTCAGAGCTAGAGGCATTCACTTCATGTTGAATGGAAACCCCTACTATGCAAATGGTTTCAATGCTTACTGGTTAATGTATGCAGCTTCTGACCCATCTCAGAGATTCAAGGTTTCAGCTGCTTTCCGTGAAGCAACTAGCCATGGTCTCACTGTTGCTAGAACTTGGGCATTCAGTGATGGTGGTTATAGACCCCTACAATACTCTCCTGGCTTCTATAATGAGCAAATGTTCAAGGTATCTCAATAGAATCTAAGACCCAAAAAAGTTGAAAACTTTGCTAGTTTAACTTATTATTTACTTGTTGAATGTATTTTTCTTATCTTCTCTCTGTTTGTTTGGTTGAAGGGGTTGGATTTCGTTGTTTCTGAGGCCAGAAAGTACGGGATTAAGCTCATACTGAGTTTGGTGAACAACTATGAAAGTTTTGGAGGGAAGAAGCAGTATGTGAACTGGGCTAGAAGTAAGGGGCAGTACTTGATATCAGATGATGATTTCTTCAGGAGCCCTGTTGTTAAGGGTTACTACATAAACCATGTCAAAGTTAGTAGAATTTATGTGTTCTTGCTTGGTAAAATTGTACATGCGTTTGTTTGAATGGATGGAATCTCTTATTTATAATTACTTTTGCATTTGTTTTGCTTATTATTTTATGAGTAGTGTTATATATTATATGAGAGTGGGAACAGCATATTTTTGCCTCTTGGGAAACGTTATTTTTAAGCTCTGATTTATATGCATATTCCACAGACTGTTCTTAACAGATACAACAGTTTTAGTGGTATTCATTACAAAGATGACCCAACAATCATGGCCTGGGAGCTTATGAATGAGCCTAGATGCACATCAGATCCTTCAGGGAGGACTATTCAGGTCAAATATCTTTCCTTGTTTGATCCCCTTTCATCCTGTTTTTTTTTTTTTTTTTTTTTACTTTCCCCTCATATACAGCGCTACATTCATATCTTTCACCTCACAATAAAAAGGACCAAATTGGTCCCTAAAATTACAAAAAAAGGGTCACGTTAGTTCTTTTTAGTCCGATTCGTAGCCTTTTTTTGTAATTTTAAAGACCAATTTGGTCTTTTTTTATTGTCAGGACTAAAAAGGACTTCGTGGATATTGTCAGTGACCAAAAAGGATGTTTACTCTTATTATTATTATTATTATTATTATTGGTAGAAGAAGACTAGTGGTCTAGTCAAATCACAAATCACGGACCTGGTTTCATGGCCAGGCAATTCTTATATTATATGAGCTGACTCCTTAACTTTTCATAATAGGCTTGGATCACGGAAATGGCTTCTGTTGTGAAGTCCATAGACAGGAATCACTTATTGGAGGCTGGACTCGAAGGGTTTTATGGACAATCAACACCACAAAGAAAAAGACTGAACCCTGGTTTTGATATAGGGACAGACTTCATTGCAAATAATCGGATTCCTGGCATTGATTTTGCAACAGTTCACTGTTATCCCGACCAATGGTAATTAAAAAAAAAAAATAGTTCATGAGATACTCAAATTCACGGGCACTCCAAACATTGTTACTTTTAGTTCACGTGAAAAAATGATAATAATAACAAGAGAATGGATCCGTTTACAAATTTTTATTACAAATTACATTAAATATGACCGGTCATACACTCTTAATTGAAGTATGACCGCGGTCATATGTAGTGTAGTTTGTAAACAAAAAATTTGTAAATATAACTTTTCTCTAATAACAATGGTCAAACGTATATATATTATGACAGATAGGATCCGTTTACAAACTTTTTTTTGCAAATTACACTAAGTACGATCGGCAGTACACTGCATGATTAAAGTATGACCGGCAGTACTTAGTGTAGTTTGTAAGTGTTTGTAAACAAAAAAGTTTGTAAATATAACCTGGGTTAACTTATATTTTCATAACATGAACAGGGTATCCAGCTCAAATGAGCAACATGAGCTTGCATTCTTGAACAACTGGCTCAGTGCTCACTTTTCAGACGCACAATATGCTATAGGGAAGCCAATACTGGTAGCAGAATTTGGAAAATCATTTAAGGATTCAGGTTACAGTAACTACCAGAGGGATCAAGTTTTCAATTCTGTGTACTACAAGATATACTCGTCTGCTAAAAGAGGTGGACCAGCAGGAGGAGCATTGTTCTGGCAGCTTCTCACGGAGGGCATGGAGTCTTTCCAAGATGGGTATGGGATAACACTTGGCCAGAGTTCCTCTACGGCAAATGTGATATCTCAGCAGTCTCATAAGCTATACCTTATTCGTAAGATTTTTGAGAGGCTTGCCAATATACAACGATGGAAGAGGGCCAGATACCACAGAAGAAGCTCTTCACGCTCTGGTGGAAACAGAGGCAGGAACATTGGGAACTAACATTGGAATTACCACAAGTGCACCAGTTTCTCTCCTAGAGATGAATCAGAATGTTTTTTCTTTTTTTTTTCTCCATCCAGGAGGGTAACTAATTAGTTATGTAGACATGTCATGTTTACTTTGTTTCAGCTTCTCCCTTGTTTATTAAAGAGCAAAAGCTGCTCCTAAGTTTTTCAATGCTATGTACTTCTTTGTTTACCAAAACCATCAATAGTTGTAACAGCGCTGTTATTTTTACACATTTTTCTTACATTTCCTTAATATAGTAAGAAGAAATACAATGGACTGGGCCATCCATTATGGGTGTGTTTAAGATAATTATGTGTGCTAGGAATATCTCATGATTTAGCCCATGTTTGAACTTTGAAATGACAAGGCATTAGGCCAGCCTAGGCCATGTCTTTCTTGAGCACCTATTCACTATGTATACATTTAAATAACAGGATCCGTTTCCAAATTTTTTGAATTTTTTTACAAATTACACTATCTTCTCCGTGAAGAACATAGTGTAGTTTGCAAAAGTTTATATTCTTCCGGGAGAATATAGTGTAGTTTATAAGAGTTTGTAAGTAAAAAAGTTTGTAAATATAACTCGTCACATTTAAACTATAATTTAAAGTCAGTTTGTAATGAAATTTACAAATTTGTATACTTAAAACGACATGATTTTGGCTATACTTTTTTTTAACTCAATGTAAAAGTAGCCTTTTTTAATTTTTACTAAACCATAGTTTAAGACTCCTTTAATTTCAAGTCAACTAAATTTTTCTCTAATATATTAATTTAAGTTAAGACAAACCCAGACATATATTTTGTCCATATAAAATTATATATACATGTACATGACTGAAATTCAAGATCACTAATCAAACAGAAACAATCACGTGTGGTAGATACTTTATCTTTTATAAGATATTATGTTACATCACTAGACAACAAAATATTATTCAAAATCTTTATTATCTTTTTTCATCTTTTCTAACTTAAATATATTTGTATAAAATTTGTTAATTTCTTAAAGAAATGCGTAAACCTCTCCCAAAAGTACAGGTTTTTGTATTTTTAAAACTACATTAACTTTGTTTATCAAAAAAAAAAAAAAACTACATTAACTTTCATGATACCAAATTTCATTCGGTTGTACGGCGACTCTATCTCACTTAGTTGGGACATTTGCTTACAAGTTCAAGAAATTCAAAACCACGAGAAATTCCTTTTCTATTCTCCTTTATCCCTCTTCCTTCTTCACTCTGTTGTAGATATTCCTTAAACACTACTCTAGTGGTGGAATCTCCCCAAAACCTTAATAAGATCTAGTATTAAAAAAAATGCATGGAAGTTTATAAAAAAAAAAAATTAAATTTAAAATAAGAAATATCTATATAATTTTTAAATAAAAAATAGTGCTGCTACCTACCACGACAATTTTTACGAGTCTTTAACAAATAACATGGTTGATTAAAAGAAAAAAATTCACGGGGTGATTCAATGATAAACCATGTTACATCGACATTAATACGAAACACGATACTCTGACATGTTAATTCTAAAAAATATTAAATTTTGACATGATACGTTTTGATATTAAATAATATTTTTAATATATATATTATATTTAATACATATAGCAACTCATAATAAGTCATATAATCAATCAAATATTCAAATTTCATAACATAAATATAAAGCAAAAATAATTTTTTATGCCTTGTTAATTTTTCTTGTTAAATTCCATAATAGAAAATATGATTTATAAATTAATTTTTTAATTTTAGTTAAATAAATAAATAAAATAAAATTTGGATCCGCAAAAAAAATGTTAATTGTATGTCAAAAAATATTGACTGCGTGTCAAAATATGTTGGAGTGTTGATCACGTGTTGAAAACTTCTAGATGATAAATGCATGACACTCGTTTCATTTCGTGCATCATTTCATAAACGCTTTAATAAAAAAGATCATTTCCCTATTTATAATTTCATCAAACTCTATAGTATTTATATTGAATTTACTTATTTTAAAAATAGGCAAAAGTATTTCTCCCTTTGCAGCAGAAATACTTTGTCTGTTACAGACACATATTTATTAGGATTGTCGCAAATAAATCTTTCAGCTGCAAAGGCAAAAAAATGGAACCCTTTCAAAATATTCACTTATACTTTATGTTACACCGATACTGACACGGGATACGACGACATGACACGCTGACATGTTAACTCTAAAAAATGTCATATTTCGACACGTTAGAATGCGTATTGATATTAAATAATATTTTTAATAGATATAATATAATTTATATTTAATACATATAACAGCCCGTAATAAGTCATATAACCAATCAAATATTTAAATTCAATAACATAAATATAAAACAAAAATAATTTTTCGTATCTTGTTAATTTTTTACATCAGATTCCATAATAGAAAAAAAAATTAATTTAAAATTATTTTTTATGTTTAATCAATAAAATAAAAATTAGACCTAAAAGAAAATATGTCAGATCCATATCAGAACGTTGACTGCTTGTCGAAGAAAGTTATCCGCTTATTAAAACATGTCAGAGTGTTAATTGAGTGTCCCAAAATATTGACGGTGTGTTAACATAACAATGTCCGACTCTCCCCCCCCCCCCCCCCCCCCCCCCGCGTGCGCTTCTGAGTTTAGACTATTAGTACTTTTATTTTTATCAAATTCAATTTTTGGTTTGTCAGTAATTATTGGCACTCAACATCCAAGAGAAGCATGTAGGGATTAGGGATTTGACACTAATGAAACATAGCTTATTTTCCTTGCTTCCCTTACTTCCTTGGTAGAAATCTCTTGGAGCGCGTTTGGTACGCGGCTTATCAGAAAAAGAACGGGAAAGCTGAGTCAGGTAAATTTGTAAACCACATTTGGTAAGCGAATTCTTGAAAATTTCCTGGGCTGCACTTCTTTCCGGGAAAATGGTCTCCTTTGATATTTGTGATACGGAAAGCGAAATCAGATGTCCAAATTTTTGTTGGAATTGTTGGTAGCCCGGGAAAGAGAAAGCAGAAGCAGAAATAGTTGGACAAAAATAGCCCTATATTTTGTAAAATATCTATGCTACCGTCGAACAAGAAGTAGGTTACCTGCATCTGCAACTTCATAAGGTATAATGATAGGAATTACTAATTAGAATCTTTAAATATTGGCTGCATGCGTGAAGATATTTCAAGGATGGGTGCCATTTGTGTTGTCTGTGGGTGTTGGGATGTATGTATGCTATGTTAAATCACTCCACTGAGTAGTTGAGTACACCACACCACCTCAAATCTGAATCTATACTTCAACCTGAATCTGAACCGCATCAAATTGTTCATTCACATCCGAGACGATTGCATCCTCTTAACATAGGCTGCATCATTATCGCTGCCTCTCTTCAAACCCACATCTCTTTCATTTTGTCGTCGGGAACGATGGTTACATATTTGGAATCAAAAGGTAAAGGTGAGGTTATTTTGGTAAAATAACCTCACTTTCCCACTAATATTTTATAACCAACCAAACACAAACTCAGTAAAATTAAGTTAATTTTCCCAGAAAAATATGGGTCTACCAAACAACTTTTTAATAATATTTCAGTAAAATATATTTCCCATTACATTTCAGTACTAATTATTTCCAGAATAAAAAAAAATTTCTCTTGTACCAAACGCCCCCTTGAGTTCTACTCTAATGATAGAGACTCATACATTTAGTTACCCAAATAAATAAATAAATAAATAAATAAATAAATATAAAATTAAATTTAAAATAAAAAATATCTATACAGTTTTAAAATATAAAACAGTGCTTGCATGTGGAAGCCTCATTTGATAACTAGGTATCATGAACAAAATGAGATGTCATCAGCCATTGAAACATGCTACAATGTAGTAAAGTCTTAGTGAAGTTTTATTTTTATTTTTTTTATTTTTTATTTTGTATATAGAAGTTTTATTCGTTTTGAAGCCAATAGCGAATTGCAAATAAAACAAAACCTAAGCAAAGTCCTGCAGACACTAAAACAACAATGATTCTAACCCACAGAGAAGAAACAAATGCATACAGCATAAAACCATTCCATAGCCAATACCACAAAATAGAGAAAATGGACCCGATAGCAGCTCCAACCACCACTTGGCTCATTGTATGAAGTCGTTGCGACACCCTTAGGTACGACTGGAAAAATAGAATAAGCATTATAAGCAACTGACGTTTACAAATATTTGCTATTATGATAGTAAACTAAAGATGCTATGATAATGTACAATGAGCCACACAATGCTAACTCATATGAATAGCTTATACAGATAAATTTAGACTTCAGTGCTCTTTTTCAGTTGATAAATTTGTTTAATGCTCTTAACATTCCAGTGATTAAGGTATTCATGTCTGACCCAGTCGCTCTTACTGTTGGCCTTAATGAAAGACACAGAATACGCGTTTAGATAATATTCTGAACATTTTCAAGTTCTTTGCTTTTAACAGCTAATGTTGAATCTTATGATCAGAGTTCTTTTGAAAACAATAAACATCACGTAAGTTGTCCAATTAGCACAGGCCAGGCCTCAATGTCATGACTAAGTCTGGAATGTTATTATGTACTAATGGAATGGATTAGTTGAATAACATGAACAATTATGTCACGTTGTCTACTTTATGTAGCTAATACAAGAGGTAATGAAGATATGGCAATCGAGATAACCACTTTTAATGGATCATAGCGAACAGTAAAAGTTTAGGTACCAATGAACCAGGAATAAAAGCTATACCAATGACCTAAAATGGAAATATAATATACTTACAAAAAAAGAACCAAATGCCAACATCAGTGCGCTGATGGCAATGGTGAGTCCATTTAGCCCGAGCCATTCTACATCTGCATCATCATAACAAAAACAAACATATGTTTATAGTGAAGCCATATAATTCTAATATTTTGTATTAAAAAGAACAAAGAAATCCAAAAGCATCAGCACCTCAATGAAGTAGAAAGAAGACAATTCTAATAAAAAATAATAATTTGCTTGCATTTGAATCTTGTGGATGAATGCCGTGGTAATCAATCTTTTCATTCTTACAAATTGAAAGGAAACTATGATAATTGATTTTTTTCATTACATGAAACAAAACAAAAACACAAAAGCAAATAATTAAGACTGAAGATAATAAAATATGCTAGAGATAAACTTAATAAAACTACAAACACCAAGCCAATATCAGTTCCTTTCACCAGAACTTTGATCTCAATAACTGATAGGAATCCTGTTGTTAGAGGAAGTGATACAGGAAAACATTTAACCTGGATGAGACAGCAAGGAACACTGCCTAATGTGTTGGGGAAAATTCTGTTAGAATTTGGTGGGAGTGGGGAGCCAATGTGGCTAATGCTTGGGTTATTAAAGAGAACAAGGCTGGAATAGAAAGGCAGGTTGGGACTAGACTTGGGCTTGGGAGAAATCAGAGCTTCTCAAATTGCTGGAATCTATCTTAATGTTTTCTAGTTAAAATTTCCTTAATCCATTGTTCTGCTGTTATTCTGTTTCCTTCATCTTCTGAATATTATAATTTCCTTTTTCTTCCAATTTTTGACAATCCACTATATTGCATACTGGTTCTGTTGAAGTCAGTAGAAATTAATACCAGTTGCAGTATTTGAATTCCTTATTTCTACTCTTCTCTATCAATTCCTATCGAAAACCTTTTAAGCTTCCAGAACAAGGGGGATATGCTTAAAAAAGGAAAAACACATCATGCAGAGTTGGGTACTATCAGTGCCAACTTAATCTATTATCAGTTTTCTTCGTAGATAACAATGGATTCAGACATACAAGAATACTCTTGGTAATTTATTCAAAAAGATAACACTGGTGAGAGAAATTACTTGACAATATAACAAAGAAGACAGTAAAGAATATGGATTGTGCATGCGTAGACGGCATCCCAGGATCAGATTTCAGGGTTGAAGGTCGTTCCTGGTTCAGTATATGTTTCAGCAAAACAGAAAGCAAAGCATTCAAAACAGACCCTCCTGCAAACCATAAAGCTTCTGCATCATGCCTCCAAAGAATGAAACCACCATAAAGGGAAGCTACTATCCACTTGCTCTGCAAACAACAGCACCAAACGCATTAGCTCATAAAAATATAAATTACACTTAGAGTTGAATTAATTTAACAATGACCATTCCTCAAGATAAGAATTCAAACAGATTATTGAAATTTCAGTTTCAATATAAGCAAGCTAATCATCTTAAATTTAGTCTTATAAGTCTAAAAGGTTTTTCTTATGACAAGCTTGTGGAAGAAATTATTTGCATATAACTACTCAATAACTCCACTATATAACTGCATCAAGGTCAATTTTGGATTCTCTCACCAAAGGAAAAAAGAAAAGCAGTAAAAACAAATCTAAACCAGTAGAAGCTAACACTGAGTGCTTATGGAGGCAAAGTAATCCCGAATTAATCAGTAAATAGTTCATCATTTAGTATCGCACAATAGATAACCCATCGAAACAATAGATAATAAGTGGCAGTTGCTTACGACAAATTCAACAACTTGGGATGCATTTTCAGTAACCATGTGAAATAGAAACCTTGGACTTTTAGTGGAAATTAAGAATTGTAACGGCAGAAACATCGATGGAAGGTGTTAGGGAGGATTACCAACCAGTCGATTGAGCGTTGATTCCACCTCTTGAGACAAAAACTTGGGCTGAAACTCGGATGTCCCATCAATGAAAGCTTCTTGTTCAAGCACTTGAATTCTATCATCGCTCTTTCCATCTCTGAAAGCAGAAGTTCCTGTGGATTCATTCATGTTGTTTGATACCCAGAGTGTGTTCCTTCCCAAGACAGGTTTCCTTGGAACAAACTCGCCACAAAGGAATGATTTTGAAGCAGAAAAACTAATATTTTTGAAGTATCTTGGTTTAAGCAAATTCGATCCCAGAAAATAGGAAGAGGGATTGTGGCAAATTAGGGCTGTTGCAGACATGGGAGAGAGTGGTGGTGTAGTTGTCCACGAGAAAGAAAGAGTGCAATTCCCAAGTGCCATTTATTTAGGAAGGAAGGAAGGAAGGTAGTGTACTGAAAGAGACGCTTCTGGTCATACTTGAGAAAAAGTCCAAGTTAAGCTAATCTTTAACTTTGTCACAACAACGGCCAGCGAAGAAACTACCGTAACTGTAACTCACTCCAGTGCTTAAGGCCGCAAATGACCTGAGCCCTGAGGGTAGCAACCTAATGGCTAAAGGATTTTTCTCACTGTCGATTTATTTTTGAATCTTCTCGCGTGAAAAAATGATTATGATATTATATTACTCATTAATGAAAATATAAAATAATATATATATAATTTTTAAATAAATAATTATAAGAATTATATGATCACTTTTTCCTATAAAATAATTCACTCTCATTTATGATAGGATAATGAATAGCACATGTTGGTTGAGAATTGACAGGGCACTCATTTATAACACTGCGTGCTTCTAGGTGCTACTATACTTCTTTTTTGTCAATCCAGGTTCATTCTCTCATTTCGCTCGTCTAGCCTATTTATAATAATAATTAAATGCACTTTTTAACTTTATATATTTGAGATAGGATATTTTTGCACCATATTATAATAGGATAATTAATAGCACATGTTTGTTGAGAATTGCTAGGCACTCATTTATAACTTTGCGAGCTTCTAGGTGCTACTATGCTTCTTTTTTAACTTTGACACCAATATTTAAAGGGAAATGCTTTTCTCCTTTCATATTAGATAATATTTCATTCCTACACATACATCGATTTTCGTGTCAAATTTTTGTTTTTATTTTTACTTTTTTTTAAGTTGTTGGTCCCACTTTTTTGTCTCAGTAGGAGACAACTCTTCTCTCCTGTTAAAGGAGAAAAGTATTCCCCATATTTAAATGAATTAATATTGCATTTTCTAAGTATAGTATCTTTCTGTACCAAAAAAAAAGTATAGTATCTTCTATGTGCTATTATCCTTCGTTTCTCTCATTTCGCTTAGTAAAAAGTGTGTTATTTTAAATGAGAGAAACAGATAGATCATAAGAAAGAGAGTAGACAAAATAAAAATAAAAATGTAGGTCACACTTATTTATGAGAGTAAAATGACATAAGTTATGTCATTTAAAAGGACAAGCACTTTTCCCTTTCGCATATAGAGCCAGCACACTTTGATATTGATGTCAAATTTTAAAATTTAATATCAAATCTTATTAGTTGATTTCTGTCACTCAATAATTATTATGTATTGGAAATTAATATTAATAGATTTGATATATATATATATATATATATATATATATATATATATATATATATATATATATATCATTGAATCTATTCTAACATGTATAATGAAATTTTCTAATACGTAATTCTTTAATTCAATGCTTTGATAATTATGGGAAAAGTGATTATCCTTTTAAATTACATAATTTGTGTCATTTTTTTTGTAACAACATAACTTGTGTCATTTTACTCTCAGAAAGATGTGAGACTCACAACTTTATTTTTTTTGTCAATTCTCTCTCATCTTTTATCTATCTTTTTCTCTTTTTTAGAATGACATAATTTTACATCTTGCAAAATGACACACACTTTTCCAATAATTGTTGTTACATTTCATGGCTGAGAAAATAATTGATGTCGATTTTTTGTTTTTATTTTGTAACGTGTATGGATTTGGAGTGGGATTTTACATGTATGGACTTTTTTGACTCAAAGGTGCTTAAGAGTATCCAACTATGACGGATGATTATTGGTAACATTTCATTGGTTTGGAAAATTGTGTGTATTTTTTAAGTGAGATAGGTTATTTTACCTGTCATTTTTTTCTATCTATCTTTACCTATCACTCTTCAATACCGTTAGATCAGAATCTTATGAAAAAATAGAAAGATAAACGTTAGTTAAGATTTTGATCTAACGATATTGGAGAAAGATAGATAAAGATAGGCAGAAAAGATAGTAGGTAGAATAATATATCCCTTTTAAAGTATATAAAATTATGTCCTTTTAGAGAGATAGAAATGTTTTATTTAAAATTTATCTTAAAAAAAAAAATCTCATTCTATGTATAATTTATCTCTATCTTTTTTTAAAAGGGCCTAAATTTTATCCTTTATAATAACATATATTTTTCCTCTAAATAAACGCTCATCTATGTATGCACTCTCAAAGTCTTGTCCTATGTAGCACCGATATCGACACGGGACACGTGACATGATACGACACGACACTCCGATACGTAAATTCTAAAAAATGTTAGATTTCGACACGTTAGGACACGTTTTGATATTAAATAATATTTTTAATTTATGTAATGTATATTATATTTAATATTCAAGAATTCAACAAAAAAACTAATCTAAACTTATAATATTCATAAATTTTGCAAAGAAACATAAGATATCACAAATATTTATATTAAACTCAATAAAATAGAAATTGTAATCCAACGAATCTAATAGTTGGAACTAAAAATTCAACACGACGCAACCTTTAAACCTTTTTTTGAATTTCTATAATGCGTGTTAGAGTGTCGGGGAGTGTCGGAGAGTGTCGGGGAGTGTCGGACACGACACGTCAGGGGTTTTGAAGTGTCGGTGCTTCATAGGTCTTGTCACTAGGCGTGTTCATCAACCGATCCCCAACTGCGGTGATTGAATCGAGAAATCATAAATCGAATTAATCGAAAACCGAGAAATAATAAATCGAATTAATCGAAAATCGAAAAACCGAAAAAGAAAAAAACCGTAAAATTTAATTGGATTGAATCGGTTTTTGGATGGGTTGGGGAAACACGATTCAATCCAAACCGATCCAATGATTCTCCAACTTTAACATCTACCTGCTTAGGCATTTTCTAAATCATAGCCCAAAAATCATATAGCAAAATTCTAAATCCAAGATCCATTAATCCATCATGTTGGAGAAAGTGAGTTGTGTTTGATCTATGTTATGTTTTTTTTTTTAATACGTAATATATTTTTATTACATGGGTTATTGTTGTATAGCAGCTCCTCTATATTATGAAAATTTAGGTTATTTCGTATATTTGACAACCATATTATAAATTTTGTATTGGAAGTAAAAGATGAAAATTTAACTTTTTGTTGTACAATGTTTCTAGATTGCATAATAATCGTCGTACAAACTTTACAAAGCCTATATACGCAAAAGATATGTTATTTGCACTATAATCATCATACAAATCTTAGTCTTTTCAAAAAATTGAAAACTAAAACCGATCCAATTCAAACCGAATAAATTTGGATTAGATCAGATCGGATTTAGAAAAAAATTCAAAACGAATGGATGATTATATGATTAAACTGAAGGCATTGGATTATATGTTTTTTAATTTCAAAACCAATTCAATCCAAACCGTAAACTTGCCACCAATGTTGCTTAGGAAAAATATTTTAGTGGCACAGTACCATTAAAATTTTGTGGTTCCTCTTTGTAAAGCACGAGACATAGATAAAAGGGAATAACATCTATCCTTTTAAATGATATAAGCTTCTTTCCTTTTAGATCTTAACTGTTGATTTTCATCTATCAACGGTTATAATTTATTGAATCAACATTATTAATTAATTAATAATAAATTTGATCCAATAAATTATAACCATTAATGGACGAAAATCAACGGTTATAATATAAAAGGATATAAACTTACGTACTTTATAAGGATAGCTGTTTTTTCGTAGATAAAAATATAAATATTGTAAGAAGTAAGAACTAAAGTAAAGAAACGGAGGACTACCGAAATTCAATGGTGAAATTCTTCTCGTCGCTCAAACGCACTGGGCTATTGTGGTTCGTACAAGCACTGGGTTTTGCATGGGCTTCAGGACCGGTAACTCTACTCTGGCTGGCCCATATTTAGATTGATCTGAAACCTTAAACCACAGCATAATGCCATGGAGTGAAGTCATGTTTAGTTTGTCCCCGTAACGACAGAATATAATGCCACGATCCTTACCACACGGAACATGATAAGATTCAGAACGAAAAAGTAGAAAGAGGAATATGCCTTGAAATGTCAATGGAGCTTGTTCATGTTGTCATCCGTTCATCTCATAATCGATGTATTTTGTTTATTTATTTTTTGATATTAGATATTACCATATAGGTGGTAAAGCTCTTCATATCAAGTCTTAATACAGTTATCCTTTTAGGGACTCAAACTCGAGACCACTAATTAAGTTGAAATAATCCCTTACCAAATTGATTCACATGCTTATGTATGAAATTGTATTTAAATTTAGGGGTCTTTGTTGGCACACAATTAATAATTTTATTATAAAGTTTTGATAAAATTGATGGTTTGTCATGAGCTTGATATGTTGAGAGACGTTTCCTTCAACTTAAATTTTTTTATTTAAAAGAAAAAAAGTATGTATCTTGAAATTAAGATCCATGAATTGGTAGTCAATATCATCGTTTGTCAGAGCCAGAGAAATTTTTAAGGCACCACCCTGGTATCATTTACTCAGTGGAGAAGACCACTCACAAAAGGAGAGAGAAGATGAAAGTGGGATAAAAAAATAAAAAAATAAATACAAGAGGGCAAATTTTAAAAAGAAGTGGTAGGTGCGACGGTGGTACCAAAAATTTGCTCCAGAACCCACTCAGACCGCACGATTATTCCACCGGAGAATATCACTGAATGAATTGTGTTGTGTGGTGCACTTGAGATAGAGTTTTACTCAACAAAGTGCCTTCCAACGTCGCATACAAATATTCCTCGTTACCTATATGCACTTTCTAGACAAGAAAGACACATCAATTTCACAAAGAAGTTTATCCTTTGAACACAAAATCCGTTTTTAAGATCATAGTGCTGAAAATGTTTCACATAATTTTTTATTCTAATACTTTTTTTCACTAACGCGCGAGAACCATTGAACAATTTAAGTCATGCCTATAAGATAGAGGTTAATTAAGATTTTTGTCTACCATTAATTAAGTTGTCGTTTTTTTTTTTGGTATAAATTAAGTTGTCGTTTTGACTATTGCATCTTTAAGTAACGTTACAAAAGTCAGGAAAAAAAATGAAGTTTTAATGCAATATAACTACATTCAAGAGTAATTAATGTAAAATGACAGGAATTATATATTCTTCTTTTAACCAATCATCATGATTCATGCATGCCGAACATGTGGAAGAGACACGACAAAATTTTTCTCGTAGTATTAATTGTTGCTAGTATCATAAATTATTTCTCACTCAAGATAATTTTATACTTGTTTTGATAATTAATAATTAATAGTATTATTAAATATATTTTTATATAATTTTTCACATAGATGTAAAAGACAAACTTCAAACAATTTATTTCCAACAATTTTTTATCAAAGATGAAAATAAATATAACCGTTGGATCAACATAAGCGATCTAACAAAATTTAATATTAGTTTATTTTATAACTCATTTGACTCGTTTATATTTCTAAAGAACATTATAAGGTAGTTACTTTTATATGGTTGGACAAATCTAAACATTTATGTCTGCAAGTTGAATTTACTTAGCTTCTAACACTCCAATCTCACTAGCTATTTTATAGTAATTTTATCAAAAGACTTATCATTTCATCCAATAAAATAATTCATCGACGTGTAATAAAAAATTAAAATTTGGATAAAATTTTACCACATCATATATATAATGAATAAGATACCTATTTACTATACTATCTTATAGATATTTATAAAAGTATTAATGCATTTTATATCTTAATATTTTATGTATAAATAAAATGAAAGTTATATTATCAATCAAATATATAGAAATCAAACAAAATTATAAATATTATTTCTTTAGAACTTACTAAAATGAGATTAAAAATAATATCATTTAATAAATATTTCAAATTTTATACCTATTAAGTTTTTATAAGTACCTGAAAAGCATAATCAACAAAGTCTAGTAATAAAAATAATAGTAATTATTATTAGGGTTATGTTTATCTCATTTTACATGAGATAAATAACTTTTCTACACACAAAAATAGGTTAGGTCTCACCACTCTTTTTTCTCTCTTTTAAAATATAAAATATGGGACTCACATTTAACTTCTCTTTACTTTTTTTTTCTCCTACAATCCTACAACATAAAAAAATTTAAACCCTATTATGAATATTATTATCATCGTCATTATTGTTGTACTTTTACCGCTTGATTTTCTTTCTTTGTATGAAAGGTGGTGTCTAGCATGCCGAATCGCCGATGGTCCATCATCACTTGACCGTAATATTTTTAAAAAAATAAAGCAACGGTTGATATTAATCCACGTTGGTGCGATTCTCAATTACAAGGTTGATATGCCTTCATGTCGGTCCTCGCATTGTTCAACTTGAAAACAACATCTTGGGCATCAATTAATCATTGTGCCTCGACCGCACGCAATGGACACCGGTGATCATCGGAACCCGCCAACAACCATTGTGCCTATCGATCGAAAGCTTCACTGAACGAGTCAACTCGGACATGATGTTACTGAACTACAACGGTGAAAGTAACAAGGGAAAAGGAGGATGGAGGGAACTTTTCCATTACCATGCATGTACAAGGCAGAATCACAAAGAAAAAGTACTGAAAATGAACATTGGAACTCAACGAACTAGAAGCTCACGATTTAGAAGAGACGTTTTCTGGCATTGGCAGTCCAAAAGTAAAAATAAAAAGAAATGCTCATGCGGCATTGAGTTAGATTTTTTTATTTTATCGTATCACTGAATGCATGTTTACTAACAAGTTCTATAACATTAAAAATGTAAATAAAATAAAAAATAATGATAATCCATATGACTGGATAATCTGAATTACGCATTATCTCTAAACTCACGTCTCCGAAGTAACTAGTTTTATTGACTAATACAAATTCATTTCAGAAGCCTAAAAGGTCAAATATATTTTATAATGAAGATAAAAAAATTAGTAAGACAAATAAACCAATTAGTTAAAAACTTACCACCATTAGCATTTACATTAATTACTGATTATATATAGAATAATAGTAACAGATCACCATAAATATTGTGAAAAAGAAATTGAACAAATATGTAGATATGTGGAAAATATAAAGTAAAAAATTTAATTGCTCTCGCCGAGAAAATGAAGCGTTGATGATGTATGTATTTAATTTTTTTATTGTTTGTTTTACTTATGCTTAAATTTAAATTTATTTATTATTTTTATTAAAAGAATAGGGTGTCAATAATAAAACTCTAAATCTCTTTGGTCGTAGTAGTTTTATTATCATATTGTACAATTAATTGAATCTAAAAGTTTAAATTTGAAGGTGAAATCAGATATAGTTACTTTATATTATTTTCTCCAACTTTAGGACATAATTATCTTATGTCACAAAAAAAAAAAGATGTGCCTGTAAATTTTTTTCTTTCTTTCACTTGTGAGCTCCATATTTTTTTGTTTCTATATATAAAAAGAAAAAAAAGAAACTTATCTCATGGTAAATGTGACAAGTATTACCCATTAACAATATACACGCTTATTTGTAGCCCATTCAATAGAATCAATACGATATAAAAACTGGGATTGCAAACTGTTAAATCAATGAAGCTTGTTCGGGGACGTGCATGATAAACGAGAAACGAATGGGATGGTTGATTATTAATTTATTGGAGTAAGATGCTTGTTGTTAGGAGTGAAATTGGCCGGCACATGTGGTTTACGGCTCGGTCTATGTCAGGGCAAACCTGACCTAATAAATTTCGTGAAATAGGTTAAGCTTGGGTCTTGAAAAAACTTATTTAATAAAAAGACGTAAGCCCACTTTCACAAGGCCTGACCTATAAGTCTACAAGCTGGTCTATATTGTACTATTTATTTTAAATAAAAAATAGAGTAAATATGTCTTGGAGAAAAAACAAAATATATAAATTTAATCAATTGTAATTATTTATAACTTAATTATATTTGATTATATTTTAATAGAAATCTAACTTTATTTCTTATGTAGGAGTAACAAAGATTTCAGCATGTTAGATTATATATATGAATATATTAAAAGATTTTCAGGAGAGGTTATATTTACTACAAGTATCATGAAGTGTTTGTTGGATTCATGTAGTTATTTTAGTTTACATAATATAAATTTGTTTGTTGGATCTGATGAAATATATTTTATTTAGTTTGAGCATTTTACTTTTGAAAGTGTATTATATGCAGATTGTATGATTTTTGTTATGATTTGTAATTAATTATGTTTAGACATTAAAATTATAATTTTTGGTTTAGTAATATAATTTGACTATTTTATAAAGTTGATTCATAATTTTGTTTGGAAATTATAAATTAACAAACTAGACCAAGTCATTTACTTTTTTATAAACGGGTCTTAACAGACTAACAACTAGACTCTTATCAAGCTTGGATCACGTCAAATTAAAATTTTTTCTTGCATTTTTTCACCCCTACTTATTGCGTTGGTCATTTGGTTGTAGAGGTAGAGGCGGTGCTCAAAGAGTAAAAAGACCGAATGTTTTCGCGTGTCTTGGGCACAATGTTAGCACGTGACACGAACAAGGGGGTTAGTTGAAAAGTTGAATCAGCACACTACTGAGCCCTTTGATTGAAGAAGCAATTTTTGAATAAGACCAGAGTGCACGAGCGATGGTACTCTACACTGACACATCGACTCACGTGAAATGCAACATCTTATCTCACCACTCCTCACGCATATTTTCTTTCCCTCTCAGTCCCTTCATCCGCCAACTTTTTTCCATCTTGGCTATGGAAAAAAAAAAACGAGATGGTAAAGAATTAAGTGATATTCAAATACAAAAATAATGAAAAGTCTCAAAAACATTTAATCATAAAAGGGAATCTGATAAACAAAATTGATATACACGAATAAGACCATTTTTTTAAAACACGAATAAGACCATTTTTTTAAACACGAATAAGACCACTTTCTGAATTGAAAAGAATAATTCAGAAGATACACGAGAGTAGTAGATAGCAGCAGGTCTGATAATTTAATTTCGGTACGGCATTTAGAATAAATTTTTTGTGCAACTGATGTAATGTATCTGTCATTTATTTTATGATATGTGCACAAAAATTAATATTATTTGATTAAAAATTATTAAATTTTTCTTTTTCCCAAATAAATGGCACAAAATGATGCATTAAAGACTTATTCGTTGGTTAGAGAGGTTGGTAGTAGTTTTTATTCTTTTCTTATATACATGCATGGTGGAATAAGTCAATACTAGGAATAAATTTTTGGTGTATCAAATGTATCAACCTGACATAAAAAAAAAAGCTTTTTTAATGTGATGGAAATTCTTTTTTGAAAAATAATTTTTTTTTAAATGTGGAAAAGAAATTATACGGAGTTGGATACATTTGATGGGTTAAAGATTTTCCCAATATTGGAACGTAGATTTCAAGTCCCCAGGTTCTTTGTAGTTATACAAAAATCTGTGATAAAGATTAAGGTCTGTTTATTGGAATTCTTTTAATTTCTTAATAAAAGATACATTTAAATTTACTTAAATTAATTGGATATTTTACTTAAAATTACCTTTATAAGGATAATAAGTCTAATTTTGCATTAATTAGAGAATCGGGTACAGAGATCAATCCAACTTTTGGTGGGACACTTGGTGAGAAAAGATAGGAAAATAAATAAATTAAAGAACGTGTATTATCTGTACCAAAAAAAAAGAAAAAAAGAACGTGTATTATAGAAAAAAGCCAAATGAGGACGTGGAGGCATTTGGTGTATATAAGAAGAACAGGTCGTGCAAAGAGGAAAGGTTGAGTCTCCAAACACACAGAGAGAGAGAGAGACGGTTTCTTTCTCCCTCTTCGTCTTTAGGAATTTCCCTCTCTCTCTCTCACACACACACACACATTGTCGCTCTCACTCTATTGCCCCAATCTCCATGGACGCATTCGACTTCAGCAACGAGAAATCAGAGAAAGGGAGCGCCATGCGTAGATACAATAATCTCTTTACCGGCATTGCCAAGAAGCTTCGCATTCTCGAACTATGCCTCGCTCTCTTCCTCCTTTCATGGATCCTCACTCGCCTCCCTTTCGCCCTCCGACTCTCCGCCGACTACCTCCGGAAAATCTCCCCCTTCCTCGGGAGCCCTCTCTTCGTCTTCGCCCTCTGCAACGCCATCATCGCCGCCCTGATCGCCCAGGCCGGTCTACTCACCACTGCCGGAGACGACGGCAGCAAGGATTGCGGCAGTTCCACATCCGAAGCTCCGTCTCCCGTGGCAGTGGCAGAGAAGGTGGAGTACCAGGATAGGCTGAGGTTTACGGATAATGATTCAGGCGCCGTGAAGGATTCTGATTTAAGAAAAGTTTATCGCCGGAGTCAATCGGAGAAGTTGAAGGGAAATGGAGCGGATGGGAATAAGACGGCGGAACGAAAACTCCGGCGATCGGAGACGGAGAAGGCGAGGGAAAATTTGTATCCGCAGGATAAGCTGAGCAATGAGGAGTTCAAGCGTACGATAGAAGCATTCATTGCAAAGCAAATGAGGTCTCTGCGGGAAGAGTCGCTTGCAATTGTTGTTCATACTTCAGAAACAAACCACAACCAGACTTGAGTCAAATCGCTTAGTAACTAATAACAAGTCATGTTAATCGAAACATAAAAATAACAAAGGAAACTGAGCTTCAAAATCAAAATCAAAATCAAAATCACAATCTCTTTTAGGCTCTTGGTTCTCTTTCTTTTACTTTTTCTTATGAATTTTGGGTAAAGATAAAGATATTACTATTACTGCTTCGTGTTAATGCCCCCAACTAACCTCCCAATTGTAGTGTACACTGTACAGCGTTACTAATTTTATTTTTTATTTTTTTGCTCCTGTAGGCTGTAGCCTTTGGTATTTTTTATTATTATCTGATTTCGAGGAATTGATGTCTTGATCTACGATTCTACGTCGTTTATTGAGCAAGGGTATGTCTAAAGGATTAAAGAGTAGGGGTTTTATAAGAGTTATGTTGTAGGAAAAGTATTTGCGTTATGTTTTAGATATTCATTTTACGTGCCAGAGTTTTTTTGCTGTGGGACCCACAAAATGTTGAGTGTGAAAATTTTTTTCTGATCATGTTAAATTATAGATGATAAACCCATCAACTAGATTGGTTTTAATTACTGTGACATAGCATGTAATTCGATCCCGTCTTGTTTTGCCAGAGGTTTTATTTTCGGTGGTTGCAAAAAATGAAAATGAAAGTATGTGTAATGACAATGCTAATGGAATAGAACCATCCGTTGTCCCGAGGAATATATTCTAAGGAACCAGGTGGATCAGTATAATACGGATTGGGAAAGAATTGGAATCAATACCAATGCCATTCTGCAGCTTTATTATGTCGAAAACAAGAGGAAAAATAACTATAAAATTTGCTTCCTGGTTTGATTATAGTCAAAGTAAGACATGTAATTTAATTCCGAATGTGATGGCAATGGCTGATGCTTGCTCTGGTCTAAGTAGCATCTAAAAGCATATCTGTCATACGATAAAATCTTATAAATTGTATGATTCCTTAAAGTATTGAACATTTGAGCTTGGACTTCAATAGGATATTTACAAATGGTTTGTATCTGTTTGGTTGGGGATGATTAAAATAACTCCAACTATAGTCAAATTTCATTCGGGACAAAAGCTTTCCTTGTCTGTTTTTCAGATAAGTTTCTTCTGCATCCCAATTTTTGCACCTAATATTTGTTTACGCATCAGGCCAAGCAGTTGGGGGACCTATCATGCGACCTCGTAACCAATGGTATTTAACTCGACTCGGTCATGTCTTGGTCAAGACATATATACTATAAATATAATAATAAAAATATCGAAATTAACATATAAATGTGACTTGATAGTAATTTATGTAAAGAATATTATTATTTTTTCAAATTTAAAAATTATAAATCTCAAAATACTTTATAACAATTGGCCTGGAAGAATCAATTCAAAGTGTGGTCCAAACTCGACTACAAAATAAATTAGATCTAACATTTAGAAACAACATCCAACCTAATTAATTTTGAACTGGGTTAAATTTGACCTTGAGCGCTCCTAGTATTTCATATTAGAATATAAAATATATATATAGAGAGAGAGAGAAATTTGACTCAGTATACTAAAGGGAGGAACGTACTTTAAATATAGAAGTAAGAAATTATAATTGTTAATTAAAAAATCAAGGGAGTTAATTTTAACAACTTCAAAATTTGTTATACGGATTTGATTTTCTCTTGTATGGGAATTTAATTCTCATGTTGTGACTCAGCGGTCCCATATTTATTAAAAAAATAAAAAAAAGCTTTGCACGTAAATCGAAGGTTCACTAACATGAGAGTTGAATTTTCATGTAACAATAGAAAATATTTTCCCTTTGTTATATATATGCTTGCATTTTATTAAAATTAAAATTCTAATCACAATTATAAATTTATATATTTTTTCTCCGAAGTGATCCTTTCTCTTTAGAGGTATCAAATTCATAAAAGTATAATTTTTAGAGTAACTTTTGTATGAGCAAAGATATTTTATAGTTGTCCACCAAAAAAAAGAAAAAAGAAAGAAAGATATTTTATAGTTAAAAAATTGTAGAATATTTCAGGCATAAAAAATAAATATAATTACTTAAATATATTCCATTCAAATTCTAACTGCACCTTCGTCAGCTTTTTTAACTCAATGTCACGCCTCTCAGACTCATTAATCATAATCCATGTTTTGCTCTCATTGTCCCCCAGAAACTTTTTAATTATTTATTTATAATCACTAACTAAAGGTTTCTCCGGTTGATACTTAACACCAATGACCAATCATTGAAGATTTATATGTGATGATTACTGTCAAAGCAATTTGTCTATTAACTTTCATCCATTGTCCCTATTATCCCGATAGGAAAAGACACTTTAACTTCTTGTCATTATATTATAATCTTGGTTTATATTGCCAGCCAAACCTTTCCGTATTTCCAAAATGTCCTTTTCGCTCCCCTCTCATTGGGATTCTCATGATTGTTTCCATAAGCTATGGTAATTGAAGTGGATAAGTTAGTATTCTGATGGGATTCAGATGAAACCCCAACTTACTTGTAGTATATGATAGAGAGCAACTTTTGCTTTGAATAATTCAAGGCAGAACGGCCACAAAAAAGCTTGTTCACGGGAGGGACAATGCTCACCTCCGCGTTTTGCCGCCAATATATATTTCATTTTTGGGACTCTTCACAATATGTTCCTTTAGATAATACAATGGGAAATATTACTCTCCTGTTATTATTATTATTTTCAGATGCGTCTACCAAATGAGCTTGAATATGCATTCTCTCAACTGGCTTGATTATATTCCGTAACTCTCTAGGCCACCTTTTTCTTATTTTTAGTCTTATGTTTTTGCCTTTTAGGCTCAGAGAAGTTTGTCTTTTAGACATAAAGGTTATAAATAAAGTGTTATTTATAATGAGTTATGTAAAACCCTAATACAATAATCATTGAGGGACGATGTCGGCTGTTATTATTATTATTTTAACATGCGTCTACCAAATGAGCTTGAATATGCATGCCTATAATGGGGAACAACTGGCTTGGAAAGCTATATATTCCCAAACTCTCTAGGCCACTTCTTTTATTATATTACCCACAATAAAAAAAAGGACATAGTCATTGTCATGTTTTAGCCTTTTAGGCTCAGAGAAGTTTGTTCAAATTTTAGAGTCCATAGAAGGATATAAATAAACGGATAGGTAACAGTTACTCCCTAATTTTTTTACTATCTCTTATTTTCAAATCTTAATCATTGATTTCCGTCAATCTAACGATTATAATTTATGGGATCATATTTATTAAGTAATTATTAATTTGCAATAAATTGTAACCGTTAGAATGACGGAAATTAATGGTTAAGATTTGGTAGTAAGAGATAGTAAGAAAAATATGTAGTAAGCTATGTAGCACTGATACAGACATGAGACACGATACGACACGACACTCCGACATGTTAATTCCAAAAAATATTAGATTTCGACACGTTAGGACATGTTTTAATAATAAATAATATTTTTAATTTATATAGTGTATATTATACTTAATATTCAACAATTTAATAAAAAATGAAGGTAAATTTATAATACCCATCAATTTTGCAAAGAAACATAAGATATCCAAAATATTTATGTTAAACTCAATAAAATGATAATCATAATCTAATGAATCTAATAGCTGGAACTAAAAATACAATGCAACACAACTTTTAAACCTTTTTTTGAGTCTTTACAATACGTGTTGGAGTGTCGGAAAGTGTCAGACGCGACACGTCAGAATTTTTGAAATGTCAGTGGTTCATAGGTAGTAAGTATAACCTTTCCCATAAATAAAATCCAATTCATATGTTAAAAAGAACTTTTTCCGTCTTGTATCAGCTTTCTCCTCATCAGTCAGCATGGAATCCGTAAAAATAGATGAAAACAACACAGAAGGCAATAACATCGTTTTTATTTTTATTTTTTTGGTTGTAACATTTTAATCACATTGAAAGTAGTAAACACTATCAGCTTTTGTTACCGAAATATTATTTGTTTATTAGGAAGTAAGTTTTATATAAATGGTCTTTCCAATATTATTTTATCTTCAAAACAATATTACGAAATTGATATTTCTGACTTTATTTAAATATGAATAAATTTTTTAAAAAATAATTGAGTAAAAAACCCCACTATCCCAATACCCGAAATGGCAGGCATATACCCACAGACACCAATCATACGAAGAGAAATCATAAAAATCAGACTGCCAGATATATATTCTCTGAGCCAGGAAACACTGGGGAAGGTGTTGGACAAAAGACTGGCTTATTCCTCAGCAGTGTCACAGATCATATCCATTTATGTAAAACATTGAAACATAAACTTTTTGAATCTAGCACAAGTTGAGTTCCAATATATGTTTCTATGAATGAATAATTGATACATAGACTAACTCAGCTTTCATACAGATTTGTTATCCTGACACGATCTTCATTCAACAATATAAAATACTTTGGGACCATAGGGTATCATAGATTTTAAACAAAAATTCTTGCCTACAAATTGTAAAATACTTCACGTGCCCTTTGATCCCTTTCCGGGACGATATCTCCTGATATGAATCAATGTTATTTTCTGGAAACCGCCAATAGGTTGCTATATATACCAGGAAAACAGACACCATCAACCCTTCTTCTTAGAGCTAGCTAGGTATGATTTATATTTTATAGAACACCTTTTATCCCCCACATTATACACGTCTCTCGTAAATCTTACCTCCAACTACTTACTCTCAATTAAGATTGACTTTCTAAAACTCAAGTTTATCCCAAGGGGCTGTTTGGTAGGGGAAAATAAGGTAGGAAAAATAATATAGCAACTTTTGGTAGAGGATTTGGACAAAATTGGTTGGGAAAAAAAGCTGACCAAGATTTGCTTTTACACATGAATGAGATGAAAATCTTTGCCATGGATATTGTGGTTAGTATTTTTTCGGCAAAAATGGATCGCTTTTGAATGACAAAAATGCCGGCATCAAAATACATTTCTCAAACCTTAGCTAATGAGCATTTCTCTTCAAAAATCCTTAGACACTTCCCGACATGACACTCCCCGACACTTCAACATGCGTTATAAAAATTCAAAAAAAGATTTAAAGGTTACATTGCATTGAGTTTTTAGTTCCAATTATTAGATTCGTTGGATTGCGATTACCATTTTATTAAATTTAATATAAATATTTGGGGTATCTTATATTTTTTTTGCAAGGCTTTTTTTGCAAATTTATGAATATTATAAGTTTAGATTCATTTTTTTGTTAAATTATTGAATATTAAATATAATATACACTACAAAAATTAAAAATATTATTTAATATCAAAACGTGTCAAATCTTTTTTAGAATTAACGTGTCGGAGTGTCGTGTCGTATCATGTCACGTGTCCCGTGTCGGTGTCCGTGCTACATAGCCCTAGTCTAGGTGTAGGGGGTTATTTGATAATTTTGATATTCTTTTTCATCAATATTTTACAATCATCCAAACTTAACATCATTAAAATTCACTCAACTTTTTGGGTTAAATTTGGACCTACCAAACATTTTTTTTTTAACCTTCCCGGTCAAAAAAATTTGTCACTTTTTTCTGTGAAAATATTTGTTCCCGCTAATTTTTTTTTTCCTGCGATAAACTTTTATCCCAAAATCAGTTTTTTAGAACTTTCAATACGAAAAATCAATGACGCTCGATTTAGGGGAGTGGGTTTCTTGAGAATTGTGAGGAAGGGAAGTGTCTGCCTCGTTCAAAAGGAGAAAAAACAAATAAATATATAATAATGTATAGTTCACCTACATATGACCTATGCAATGGATAAACAGACCTATGCCTTAATGGATAAACAGAGGTAAAATAAAATTAAAGAATGAAATACTATAACATTACACAATTTTTCCTAAATTCAAAAACCCTGAATTTAATGATAAACTGGCTTCTCCATTCAATGCATGTTGCCTTGTCTTCATGCCACAAGACACAGTCTTCAACGAATCCTATAAATTGTCTTCATGCCGTGCGTGAGGGTATTCCACGAGGTCTCATGCTGTTTTACGCTGTGAATTACTATTTCTTTATTATTTGGTAATTTACAGTAGAACAATTTTAAATTGAGTTGGACCAAGGCTCAAATGCACTAACCACTTTCGCAGACCAAGTTTACTACCCAATAGAAGTGACACTTCACCAAAATTTTTAATATCTCATTAATTTTGTTTGCCATTTAGTTTAAAACAGTTTAGAAGAGAGTAAAAAACAAGTCTGGAAATTGGATGATGTATATGCACCCCAAGGTCCAGCTTGCCTTAATATAGCCCCTTCCTTGAAGACAAGATAGATAATAAACAACAACAAAATAGACAGCTTATGAGTCATCAAGAATGCATGGCATTACATTTTTGTTCGCTATAATATAACATATATCACCATCAATTAATTAAGTTAGATCAAATATATTGAGTGAGTTTTATATCATATTTTAATCCAAAATTTTAAAATATATTAGGTTCATAGATTCTCCTACTTATACTTACTTCACTTAGCTCATAACTTCACTTAATTTATTATTTCCGTGATACTTAAATATCTTAACACGGATTTTATTAAGAAAGAAATTATTTTTGGAAATAAAGAACTCACCTGCCAATTGCTGTGTGATGGCAATTGAAGATTTTACATAAACGCATCTTCGTGTTGTGTGCTGCCATGCAAGTGAAAAGTGATGAACCACTTTGGGTAACGGACCAAGCCCAAGCTTGTAGGCCTTGTAAAAGGCCTCTTACGAGAAAGTCGAGCTTCAACTGAATAGTGCAGGTTTCTCTTAAACTCATTCCGAGATAAGCCTGAGACCTTGTTTTATACAGTAGTGTTGGACTTCTTCTGAGATAAAAAAAAATTGGACAGCGCAGAACATGCCCCTGGTTCCGCCGCTCCTCCCCTCATACTTTTAACTTCGATTCACTCCCAATTTTTTTGAAATGGATGTTGTGATGTGAGAAAAAACATGATATGGTCATATAAGAAGATCACAACCATACAAAATTAAATCAATGGTTATGATTTTGTAACTGCTTATTTTATCGTTATGATTTTCCACTGTACCATGTCATGTGATTTTTCACATCAGAGGATCCGGATCCCAAATTTTTAGAAAGGGAACTAAAGATTTCAGTATTTTCAAATGTGTAACAAGAAAACTTTTGTCTAATTGACATTCATTTAGCTAACTAAATCAGCAAGACGAGGCTAATTTTTTTTAAAAATTGCAATTTAAATAATAAATTACAAAACTAATGTCATTTTCAAATATTTTACAAAACTAATGTAACCAATTGCACTCAAATGAATGCACAACGAAAAACCGCCACAATGCAAGTTCATATAAGTGTTGGGTATAACTCATATTTTGCATGTTTATGAGAGTCTTTGTTGGTAAGGTCAATAAAAAGATATATGGGGTCCCACTTCCTGGTGGGGGGGGGCAAGGCTCCTAGTAAACCGCTCCAGATGGGGTTTAGGGGTAGTGCCCTTTACCCCGTAGAGGCCTGGTATTGTTGTGAGTCTTTGACATATTATAATTTTTTTTATTTAGCAGTGGTGAAATAAGTATAGTACAGACAAGTTGGATATAGTCTACATTCGATTAACCATGTGTCGATTTTCTCTCTCTCTTTCGTTTTCAATTTGTATGTTATGCGATTGTCAATTTCTAAGTAATTAAGCATACGCAACTAGCAAAATCATTTCATTAAGAAAAAAATACTCCAACCAACACATTACGAAAAATATGAAGGAAATATACTTGAATCATTTCATTAACAAAACTCAACCCTAGTTGGTCCAATGAATGATGATCTTGCTAGCAGATATCAGGTCATAACCTGAAAATTATGTGTGGATAACTAAACTCTTAAGAGGCATTTGGTAGAAACATTTACCGAAAACAATGAAGCATTGTTTTTTATCAAATCGGTGTTCCAACATAAGCAAATGCAATGCCACCTTAAGTTGCAGAGACAATGACAACCACAAGTTCAGATATCAATATGTACAGATGGCATATCAAGAAGGGTAAATCAAGCGTGATACATCAAGCCCATCATGAGAAGGAAGGACGTTAAATCAAGCGGCAATTCAAGCGAATAATAAATGGATTTAATGTTTCTCATGTTGTGTTATAGGAAATAAATTTATTTCTTACACATATCAAAAAATATGTGGGGCTCATATGAGTCCATGTAAAGAGAAAATATGAGTCTCACATATTTTTATGTGCATGTAGGAGATAAATTTATCTTCAATAACATAAAAAACAATAAAATTAATAATAAATCATAGATATAAAGACCCTTAAAAATTAAATAAGATAAAATTTGTACAAGTTTCAAACTTCTAAACAAGTTTAGTAAGCCTAACTTGCCGAAGAAAATAAGCAAGAATGGACTCACCTCAACACATTTGGTAAGGAGCTTTATTTTTTGGGCTTCCGGAACACATATTACTCGGTGGGCCTGAAGAAAGGGAGAGGGAGAGGAGAGAGGGAAAAATTTTATTTTTTCCGAATGTCATCTTCTTAGTGGAAGGAATAGCATGGGCGTGACCACTTAAAAAGTTTTCTTTGGTAAGAGCAGAATGAAGACCCCACCCATGGACCAAGTCAGTCTGCAATGCCAAGATTGGTACGAGAGAATTTATTATGATTCCGACTACAAAATGGTGCTCCCTTAGTGTAAATGGGAGGGTAAATTTGGAAAAGAGAAAAAAAACAACAGGGGTAAAAAGGGAAAGAAAAAATCAGTGTTGTGAGAGAGAGCATTAAATCATTAGATGATTTAAAAATGAAAAAACTATCAATTAAACCAACCTACCATTACCAATAGCTACTCTGTAGTTTGAAAATTCATCCAGAAGCACGAACACCCATGCCTCCAACTCCAATAATTCAACTGTCAGTCGTACATCCATGTGCAGCCGTTGTAAGACATTTTTTTTTTGCAAGAGGAGGAATGGACCTACTATTTTAAGATAAATATGTGTTAAAGCCACAAAGTAATGCTCAAGAAACCCATGAACAAATACTATTTTCTTAGCCCACTTAGCACTGAACATGTGGAAACAAAATTCAAGTAACTCAAAAGCACATTAAGTTTATGATCTTTTGCCTTCGAGAAAACTCAAAAGGTATGAAAACTAAAAACTATGTGAGGGAGGGTTAATGTTCAAATAATTCCAGGTTATTTTCAGTCATGTTAACTACTTAACTACATTAATTCCAGTTATATTTGGATCAGTTTTCATTGTCAAAGGATATCTCTCTGTCTAACACAAGATCTAATCTTCCATAAAGGTGTATAAAGCACAATATTGTGAAACAAACATCATCTTGGCTACAACTACAACAGCAACAGAGAATGAAACTACGCATCTGCACATGTTTTGAGATGGCAGAGTTCTAGTTCATCATATTCCCGTAAGGCATATTCATGAAGGTGAGCCATTTCAAACCTACAAGTCAAGCTTTCCTGAGCACACAATACAAATATTTGTATGGGTTATATTTATCTCATTTAACATGAGATAAATTAATTTTCTACACACATAGTAAAAATGGGTCTCACCTCTATTTTTTCTCTTTCTAATTATTTGTGGTCCCTCTTATACTTTTGTGTAACTAACATGAGCTAACCTATCTCTATCAAGATAAGAAAAACATTCCAAATGATTAATGCAGCTGAGGGAGAAATCATTTCTTATCTCATACATAAAACATTTGAGAGAGATAAATTATAAAGAAAGGAGGGAGCAAAACAAGATGGAGACCACTTTTGTTTTGTACGTAGCTGCAGTTAGGGGTGAAACTGTGCCGGGCTGGCCTACCGGGTCTATGGCTCGGCCTATGTAAGGTCATTCATAACCTAGTATATTTTGTAAAATAAGTCGGGTTTGGGCCTTGAAAAAACTTGTTCAATAAAAAGATCGTAGGCCCACTTTCACAAGGCTTCTCTAAGCCTACATGTCGGTCTCTATTATACTATTTATTTTAAATAAAATAAAATAAGTATGCCTTGAAAAAAAAAAAGATATAAATTTAATCAATTGTAATTATTTATAACTTAATTATATTCGATTATATTTTAATAGAAATTTGAATTTATTTTTTATGTAGGAGGAACCAACATCTCAGCATGTTAGATTGTGTATATGAATATATTAAAAGATTTTTGGGAGATGTTATACTTATTACAAGCATCATGATGTGTTTGTTGAATTCATGTAGTAATTTTAATTTACATAGTATGAATTTGTTTGTTGGATATGATGAAATATATGTTATTTAGTTTGAGCATTATGCTTTTGAAAGTGACTTAGATGCAGATTGTATGAGTTTTATTGTGATTCATGATTCTGTTTGGAAGTTGAAATTATGATTTTTGGAAGTTGAAATTTGAGTATTTTGTAAAGTTGATTAATGCTTTTGTTTGGAAGTTAAAAATTAATAGGCCAACGGGCTAGGTCAGGCCATTTGTTTTTTAATAAACGGGCAAAGTCAGGCTAACAATTAGACTGGTACTAGGCTTGGGTCAGACCAAATTGAATTATTTTGGCGTAGGTTTGGGCTTTACGAGACAAAATTTGGTCCAGCCCAACCCACTTTCACCCCTACTTGGAGTGATGGTTTCTAACTTATATAACTAGCTCAAACAAATAAACAACAACAAAGATTGGGCTAGAAAAGAAGCCATAAGCACAAAGGGGTGTTAACGGGCCGAGCCGAGCCGAGCTTTGATCTTAACGGGCCGAGCCTGTAATTAAACATGTCCGACTGGCCTTAGCCTGTTACCTGTCACGAATATAATATTGGCCTGTGGCCTGGTTTATTTACAAAAAATAAAAGCCTGTGTGAAGCCTGTCTTAGCCTGTTAGCATGTTAAAGAATAAAAATGAGAGAAAAAAATTCCACAAAAAATCAATTTCCAGATAGAAACCTTATATTCCAATTTGCAGCAATAATTTACAAAGTCTACAATAAATAAATAAAAATTAAAGTGAGAGAAGGTAGATAACAAGTTATATTATCTTAGCCCATTATAAAAAAAGGTGCCAACAAAAATTAAAAAATAAATAAATTGACACAAACAAGCGGTGCACAGTGGAACGAATGAGTTTTTGTGGGTTTGTTTGTGTGAAGGAGGATGAAGGATAATATAGAACAAAACTAGTAATTCCATAAATATACATAAATTCAATATATATCCAAATAGCATAATATAGAACAAAATCATTCAAAAAGTCTGTTAAACAACTAAAATGGGGTGAAATAAATTGATGAGAGAGAGTTATTACAAGTAGTATAAAAAATATAAATAAATATTTATAGACTAGGCTAACCTGGGAGGCTCTAAGGCCGAGCTTATGAATTAGAGCCTGAGGCCTTTTTATTAAACGAGCTTTTATACAAGTCCAAGCCTGGTTCCAACACGAGCTTTTATTAAACGAGCTCAGGTCTTTACGAGCCGAGCCAAAGGCCCCTGAAAGACCCCTGGCTCGTTTACCACCCCTAAGCACAACTAAACAAAGAAAAAAGAGAGAAAAAAATTATTCAAATATGAGTAGTGATAAGTGTGAGTGGGGATGAAATTCTACAACAGTAAAAAATAAACCAAGTGACAACTATATAAATGTGAAAAACTCATGGATCTACAATTTTAAGTTTTTGGATTGAGATGTGATATCAATTAATTTATCATGATTTATCATTTGGTTAATTAGTAAATGTACTCTTTGGAAAGAATTTGGGGCTCTCCTTGTAATAAAACAAAAAATTAAACAAAAGAACCACAAAGCCCCGTAAGTTAATATATCTTAATAATTTCTTAAAATTTTATTTAATAAAATAATATCAAAGAAATATAAAAATGATCTACAAACAATTTAATTTTTTGTATTTATTATTATAGTTTTTTTATGGGTTTTCATTCTATCATTTAACATAACACAACAAACTTTCCTACACACAACATTTTGTGGGGCCCACACATTTTAAAACAAAAAAAAATATATATGATACGCAAAATGAATTTCTATAACATTACACAATCACTTTTCTTACGACATAATAAATATAAAATCCTTTTTTATTTATCTTTTCTCTATTGTAATTGGCTTTTTTTATAGATAAATCACAAGTATTCTCCATTAAAAGCAATCATGTTCGAGTGGGGAACATTCATATCATGGTGGAATTGACTCTTCCAAATAAATTTTTTGTATTCATATTGATTTGAACCTAAGATATTACTTAAACGGAATCAAGTATATACCACTTAAATCCATCCCTTTAATTGAAATATGCTTTAAAATATCCTTTTGTTGTTGAAAAAATTGGGTTGGACATTCTTGTGAGATGGCAGACTATTTCCCAAGATAGCAAACTTACCGCGAAGAGTTTGCTATTGCTTTGAATCATGACTTTATAGTTCACGTCCGATAAAAGATTTATTTAGTATTCAATTTTAAAATATGATATATTTACAAATTTTTTATTTATAAATTATACTATATATTATGAGTAGTACATGTTCAAATATCAAACTAAAAATTCAATATTACTGATAAAAGATCTCAAACCAAGATTTAAAATTCAATATTCACAAGTATCAAACTAAAAATTCTTTAAATCTTTTAGTAAATCTGAATGCCAATAGTGTTTCTAAACTGGATCAATCGTACCAAATTTCAATAGGATAGATGGCAAAGAGTCTTGCCTCTTAATTAAAGGTTTTGAGTTCAAACTTTAGGAATTAAAAAAAAAAAAATTGGGAGAGCTGTCTCAAAAGGATAGTGTTAAAATGAGAATTAATTTTTAGTTACAGATACATGATACCCTTAAAATTATAAAAAATATATATAAAAAATCTGAACCAATTGCATGATTTAAACGAAAAAAGTGCATTTAAACGAAAAAAGTGCATTTAATGCGCTTCATTTTTCTTGTCGATACCTAGCCTCCAAACACGACTGACTTTATCGTACAATAATTAGATGCATAACATTGACGTGTCACCGTAGGGGTGGGAAATTTTTCATATGCTCCCGGACTACCGTGGTCCTTCCACTTAAAAATTAACACTTGTATTATTAATTTTTTTATTTTTTATTTCCTCTCTCCTCAATTTTTTTCTCTTTCTCTAACTCCAGTCCCACCCGATTTTCCATGGTCCCGGTCCATAATAACTTTGCTCCGAGCAAAAATATTTATTATGCTCCAGGATCACTCAATGATTTGGTGCTCCCTTTCACAACACTCATTTTTTTCTTAATGAAAAAATAAGTCCACTAATTTAGGATCTTCATAAATCCTGTAAATAATTTTGGGCTACCTAAAGCTTGATCAAATTAAATAATTAAAATTTAATTTAATAGTTACTTGTAAGAGGAAATCAAAGCCACCTGGAAAATGAAAGTATAAGTGACTACTATTTTTCCATAAGACGATACAATTTTCCATCACACAATGAACTATTTTGACAGAATAAACAAAACATGAAAATTGGCTGTCTGTGTATCGCATCAGGTACAACCTAACCCACTCATTCTAACTTTCTAATGTTTCAGTTGTTTGAAAATACAAGGGATGCGGCTTTGTGTGTAACACGTCCATTGCCTATATTAAATGAAACACACAATTTAACATACCAGATGTGTGAAAATGTGTCGTGTCTTTATTCGGTTGCACACATACCACGTCCTATTGCATTATAATGATAATACTATTAACATAGAAATTATTCCGGACAAACTTATTGAGAAAGACATTACTGGGGTCAAAAGCCTGACCACGTTCTTGGACGGAGAGTATCGAGTTCGATGGAATCTGACGAGATTGAAGTTCATATTTGTACATTGTTTGAGAGCAGAAAAATAAACGGAAAATGGGGAGAAATTAAGGAGAAAGAAAGATGGGACTTTCACAACCAATAAAGTCTGCACGCTATCATATTTGACAGATGTTTAAAGTCTTATCCACTGCAAATCAGAATAGTCGTGATAAAACTATTGAAATATCTCCAAAAAAAAAAATCGGAATATCTACAAAAAAGAAAAAAAATCACAGTTGAAGTTTAAAAAGTTTAAATATATTTATCTGACTCGTCTCGCATTTCAGATTAGTCTCATAGCCGCTCAAAGAATTGAAATTTATAGGAATATTAGAAGAGTCAATGTTTCAAAGAAGTAATTAGGATTGGGTTAACTCAACAAACAAACAAAAAAAAACCTTCACAGTACGAAAGACATGTTTGATTCATATTATGAGATAAGACCTGATTGTATAAAAGCTGATTAAGGTTTAATACTATCTAACGATTGACATGATATTGTATAAAATAATGTATTGTATAAGATAATAATGCACTGTATATACTAGATATGATAAAAACATATTTTTAACAAAAAAATTAAAGAATTTATATAATTATTCCAAATATGTTATATAATATTAACTTTTATAAAATTTATTGATCAAAAATGTATTTAATTTTTATAATAATAACAATCTTCAATAGTTTAAAAGTTAATATATTAAATAATTAATTTTAAAATATATTAATTCTTAAGAATTATACTGCTCATCAATGTTAGTATATCAACCCCTTATCAGATTAGTCTCACCCCCTTTGACTTGATTAAGTTATATATGGTTTTGATGAATTAAGGTGTTCTTGTGTATAAGTTTATACTATATGATGGTCACACTAAATAATTTAAAAAAATCATAAGTTTATATTATCAGACCTTATACATCACATACCAAATAGGTCATAATAGATGAAATAATAGAAAAAATGGATGGGAAGAGTTTCAAGAACTTCAATTAGGTGCGAATGTATGTAAAAGACGTTTGATAAAATAAAGGGGCTTTCGACAGAGGAAAACAAAATTATCCAAAAATCACGATTCTAAAGAATATAGTGAAAAAGTAAATTTTTTGAAAATGTTAATAAAAAATTATTTGATAGACCAAAATATTAACAGGAATATTGGGTTAATTTTATTGAGTTTATGTTTGGTTAATTGTAAAATATTAATAGGAATATGAATTGAAATTAATTATTTCCCAAAAAGATATTAAATATTCCTTTCACATAGGATTCTCAAAATACCACCCATTTGATGGTATTTTAAGATAATTTTTTTTTAATAAACATGAATATCAGGAATCCAACTTTCTCGAGGAAAAATTTACAATCCTCACATCAAATTTGGGTTAATCGAATTCTCAATCTCACTTTTTCATAATTTTAAAATCTTTTCTTCTACCAAACACCTTAAGGACAACTGTTCATTTTCTCAAACAAACGAAAATTTGAATGTGGTAGCGTTTATAATTTGAGAAAATAGCTGAAGCGTGATTATTGTTATAGAAGACAGAGGGTGATATCAAATCACTGTTGCCTTGAACCCATGTATTTGACAGAAGGGGTAGATGATCAGAGTTATCACTGTGTAATAATAAAAATAAGAACAGACTTACTTGTAATCCGAATAAAGAATTAGTCAGAAGAATGTATGCAGGAGATGATTGAATCCGAGCCCACAGAACGTGTCTCCTTAAGACAATTTGCCCCCTCACTGATGCCCAAGGTTGATGGACACTTGTCTCCCAGGATAGAACGGATTCCGTCTGAAGAGTGGCGGCACTACCAATCAACAGCCCAAACGAACACAACAAAATGCCAGAGGAAATCACACCGGAGTATGAACAGGAATATGCAAAACCGGAAGGAGAAAAATTCCGGCAGAGTTTAAGTGCAGAAAAATTGTGGTACCATTTTCTGAAGGTGTCAGTGTCTATTTATAGACACTGACCGGTCACGTTTGAAAAGGCACCTTTCCATCGACGAAACAACACATCCGTTGGACACGAAAAGACACATTCGTTCAACACGAAAAGGCACCCATTCAAGGATGAAACAACATGTCCGTTAGGATGAAACAACATGTCCGTTCGGATGAAACAACATGTCCGTTCGGATGAAACGACACATCCGTTCGGATGAAATGACACATCCGTTCGGATGAAACGACACATCCGTTCGGATGAAACGACACATCCGTTCGTCGATGAAAAGACACACCCTTTCACTACCAAACTTCTTATTCATAACCAATAGATCATTGTATATTAATAGTAAGATTAATATACAATGATCCATTGGTTATGAATAAGAAGTGGGTTAATAGAGAGAAAAAGAGAAAAGGGAAGATGAAGAGTTATGTGGGTTATTTAAGAAAGTCCCACATTGGACAATTGGTAGAAAGTGGGAGAGTATATAAACTCCCACCACCATCTCCTTAATTGGCCCTTGGGTCACTACATATTTTATGTAGGGGGAGGAGATAGGTGGGCCTTGGTTCACCACCACACACGCGCGCGCGCCGCCGCCGCCGTCCGTCCGGCCGGCTCGGCTCGGCTCGGTTGTGTTGTGTGTAATAAAAATAATTTTTTATTAAATTATTTTTATTTTTTGTCCAAACGTTGCTTCCCTCCAAAATTCGAACCCAACCGCCGTTTTTTGAACCGAACCGGTTCTTCCTATTCGCGAACCGGTTAAAGGACGTGTCTACTCGCCGAACCGGTCACCGGTTGTACCTGTTCGTCGGAACGGTCACCGGTCATACCCGTTCGCCACCGTCAGACACGGCGGTTCGCCGCCGGCGACTGTTCATCGTGACCGGTCAGTGTCTATAAATAGACACTGACACATTCGAAAAATCCATCCGGTTTTCTGCACAAAACCTCTGCCGGAATTTTTGTTCTTCCGGTATTGCATACTGTTCTTCTTCCTCCGGTGTAAATTCTTCTGGCATCCTGTTGTGTTCGTTTGGGCTGTTGACTGGTAGTGCCGCCACTCTTCAGACGAAATCCGTTCTATCCTGGGAGACAAGTGTCCATCAACCTTTGGCATCAGTGAGGGGGCAAATTGTCTTAAGGAGACACGTTCTGTGGGCTCGGATTTAATTCCTCTACTGCATTCATTCTTCTGATTCTGTCTGTTTCATACATATCAAGTAAGCCTGTTCTTATTTTATTTTTATTGCACAGTGATAACTCTGATCATCTACCCCTTCTGTCAAATACATGGGTTCAAGGCAATAGTGATTTGATATCACCCTCTGTCTTTTTCAATAACAATCTTAAGACAATTTCGGTGTTTTGAACCTGTGATCAGTATATTTTATTTTTCGTTATACTGTATCTGTTTTAATTACTGTGTGACGAATTAATCTGTGTGATTAATTTCGGATTCTGTTTGTGTAACAGAAATGGCTAGTGTAAGTACAAACAATGCCAATGTGAATGCCTCTGTTCCAATGCATGCTGATAAGCCTGAAAAACTGAATGGAACAAATTTTAAACGCTGGCAACAGAAGATGTTGTTCTATTTGACAACACTGAGTCTGGATCGTTTCCTCAAGGAAGATGCTCCCACACTGAATGAGGGAGAACAATCTGACAAGGAAAAGGTTGCAGCCATTGATGCTTTTAAGCATTCTGACTTCCTTTGCAAGAACTATATTCTCAATGCTCTAGACAACTCATTGTATAATGTGTACTGTACCCTGAAGACCAGTAAGGAACTTTGGGAAAGTCTGGACAAGAAGTATAAAACTGAGGATGCTGCCTTGAAGAAATTCATAGTTGGCAGATTCTTAGACTTCAAGATGCAAGACTCCAAATCTGTTGTGAGTCAAGTTGAGGAACTTCAAGTGATTGTGCATGAAATTCATGCAGAAGGAATGTCTCTCAGTGAGTCATTCCAAGTTGCTGCCTTCATAGAGAAATTACCAAACTCTTGGAGGGACTTCAAGAATTATCTGAAGCATAAGCGCAAGGAATTGTCACTTGAAGATCTGGTTACCAGATTGAGAATAGAAGAAGACAATAAGATGTCTGACAAGAGGAATGGCAACAACCCTATGATCTCCAAGGCTAATGTAGTTGAAGAGGGATCTAAGTCAAAGAAGAGGAAATATTCTGAAGATGGAAATGCTAAGCAAGGAAAGGGCAATAAGTTCAAAGGCAACTGTTTCAATTGTGGGAATCCTGGCCACCGTGCAAGGGATTGTAAGAAGGAACAAAAGAAAGATCAGAGGAAGCCACAAAAGTTCAATAAGAAGAAGAAGAGCACTCAGGCCAATATGATTGATATTGCTGATCAGGTTGAAGAATTGAATCTGGCAGCAGTGGTGATGGAATGCAATCTTATTGGAGACACCAAGGAATGGTGGGTGGACACTGGGGCCACAAGACATGTCTGCTCAAACAAGAGGATGTTCTCCTCCTATACTCCTACTGATAATGGTGAGAAACTCTATATGGGTAACTCATCTACTTCAAAAGTTGAAGGTGTGGGAAAAGTGGCTTTGAAGATGACATCTGGCAAGATTGTGACACTGAATGATGTGCTGCATGTGCCTGATATTCGCAAAAACTTAATCTCTGGATCTCTGTTAAGCAAGAATGGCTTTAAACTTGTATTTGTTTCCGATAAGTTTGTACTTACTAAGAATGATGTGTATGTAGGAAAGGGCTACCTTAGTGAGGGCCTTTTCAAACTGAATGTGATGACTGTAAACAATTCTGATATTATTAATAATACTTCTACTTCTGTTTACTTGCTTGAGTCTTCTAATTTATGGCATAATAGATTAGGACATGTTAATTTAAGGTCAATTAAGACTTTGATGCATTTAGATTTATTACCTAAATTTGAATGTTTAAATGATAAGTGCCAAGTATGTGTTGAATCAAAATTTTCAAAATTACCTTTTAAATCAGTTGAAAGATCAACCGAATTATTAGATTTAATACATACTGATATATGTGATATGAAATCTACACCATCTAGGGGTAATAAGAAATACTTTATTACATTTATTGATGATTGCAGTAGATATTGTTATGTATACTTACTTAATAGTAAAGATGAAGCAATTATTGCTTTTAAGCAATATAAAAGTGAAGTTGAGAATCAACTCAACAAGAAAATTAAAATGGTAAGGAGCGATCGTGGGGGAGAATTTGATGGCCCCTTCGAGGAATTCTGTATGGAGTCTGGTATTATACACCAGACTACAGCTCCTTATTCACCGCAATCAAATGGGATTGCAGAAAGGAAAAATCGGACATTAAAAGAGATGATGAATGCCATGTTGATTACGTCCGGTTTACCACAGAATTTGTGGGGGGAAGCCATGTTGACGGCTAACTATATAATTAATAGAATGCCCCACAAAAAGACAAAAAACATACCATATGACATATGGAAAGGTAAGAAGCCATCCCTGAAATACTTTAGAGTGTGGGGGTGCTTGGCTAAGGTTGCGGTTCCTAAACCTAAAAGGTTGAAGATCGGACCTAAAACCGTGGATTGTGTATTCATCGGTTATGCACTTAATAGTAGTGCTTATCGGTTTCTAGTGTATAAATCAGATGTATCAGATATACATGCTAATACGGTGATTGAGTCAAGGGAAGTTACTTTCTTTGAAGATATATTTCCGTATAAGAAAATAAATGAATCCAGTGGCAATAATGATGATAAGATATCAAGTGATAACAACGATGATCAGGTTGTTATACCTCGAGATGCTACAACTAATGCTGATCCTGTAGAGGATATAGAAGATGAACCTAGACGTAGCAAGAGGCAAAGGACAGCCACATCCTTTGGACCTGATTTTATGACCTATTTATTAGAAAATGAGCCTCGGACTTATAAGGAAGCTATAATGTCTCCAGAAGGACCATTCTGGGAAGAGGCTATCAATAGTGAGATAGAGTCTATCTTGTCCAACCACACTTGGGAATTGGTAAATCTTCCTCCTGGCAACAAGCCTTTAGGGAGTAAGTGGGTGTTCAAAAGAAAAATGAAAGAGAATGGCACTATTGATAAATATAAAGCAAGGCTTGTGGTAAAAGGCTACAGGCAACGTGAAGGTCTCGATTATTTCGATACTTATTCTCCTGTTTCACGGATCACATCCATTAGGATGTTGATCGCAGTAGCTGCTTTGAATGGACTAGAAGTACATCAAATGGATGTTAAAACGGCATTCTTAAACGGCGACCTGGAAGAAGAGATATATTTAGAACAACCTGAAGGTTTTGTTGTTCCAGGACAAGAACGGAAAGTCTGTCGCTTAATAAAATCCCTTTACGGGTTAAAGCAAGCTCCAAAGCAATGGCATGCGAAATTTGATAGTGTTATGTTATCAAATGGATTTCGAATTAATGAGTGTGACAAATGTGTCTATGTTCGAAATACAGGAAAAGGGTTTGCAATTGTCTGTCTTTATGTAGACGACATGTTGATTATGGGTAGTAATTGTCAAATGATCAATGCTACTAAACAATTACTGAAAAGTAAATTTGATATGAAAGATATGGGGATAGCAGACGTTATCCTAGGTATTAAAATCCATAGGACATCTGCAGGGTTGGCCTTATCACAGGCTCACTATATAGCTAAGGTTCTTGAGAAATTCAAAAGTTTGAATATAACCCCTGTGAGGAACCCTGTAGATTGTAATCTTAGTTTATTAAAGAACACTGGTAAAGCTACAACACAAAAGCTATATGCTCAAGTGTTGGGTAGCCTGATGTATGTTATGAACTGCACCAGACCTGATATTGCTTATGCAGTAAGTCTGCTAAGTCGCTTTACTAGTAATCCAAATGAAAATCATTGGAAAGCTATGGTAAGAGTTTTGGGATACTTAAAGTATACTCAAAATTATGCTTTGCATTACGAGAAATACCCCGCAGTTATAGAAGGGTATTGTGATGCAAACTGGATCACCGGCTCTAATGACACTAGATCCACAAGTGGATATGTGTTTACCCTTGGTGGAGGTGCTGTGTCTTGGAAATCGTCCAAACAGACTTGCATCGCAAGGTCAACCATGGAAGCAGAATTCATTGCTTTAGATAAGGCTGGTGAAGAAGCAGAATGGCTTCGTAACTTTATTGAGGATGTTCCTAACTGGCCAAAACCGGTACCATCTGTATGCATACATTGTGATAGCCAAGCCGCTATTGGAAGGGCCAAGAACGTCATGTATAACGGTAAGTCTAGACACATACGTCGTAGACATGATACCGTAAGACAACTACTCTCGAACGGAATCATTACAATTGATTATGTTAAGTCTAAGGAGAACATAGCGGATCCGTTAACCAAAGGGATTCCTAGAGAGTTGGTTGAATATTTGTCGAAAGGAATGGGTTTAAGGCCTATCAATTGTTGAGCATTGCGGTAACTCTACCTAGAAGAGTGGAGATCCCATGAACTAGGTTCAAAGAGACAACTAAGTGATGGTCGACTGCCCAAACACTGTGGAGTTTTAAACTCATACTCATTCCTAGACAAGACAGTGTATTTATGAGGGTAAGCACTTAGGCTTTTAATGATTTCTTAAATCTGTTGTGTTCAGATGATGTATAGTGAGTTACGTCACAAGAAATCACCTATGTGAGTGTGAAGTGAGGGCCGCTTCTATGAGAATTTTTTAAAGGCCGATTCTCGAACAACACTCGCAGAACCAGGTAGGTGTCCCACGGCCAAAATGGGCGCAACAAAGGACCAACGATGCTAGAGAAGCAATTGTGTGACTCCTATTGTCTAGGTATACACTAAAGGTTGACGGTTCAAGTCGCCCTAGACCACCGATTGACCGAGTATATCCGATAGGTTTTCACTAGAGAAGGTTCAAAGGTAACTCCACCTATCTCGATGC
>JAVKPL010011616.1:0-53469 GCA_032173675.1 Gastrolobium villosum | reverse complement strand
TTAAAGGTGTCATCTTTGCATGTATTTGGGTTAAGTAAGTAACAAACTGGAAGGTTAACCTAAGTGGGTATAAAAATGCATGCTTTAACGTTTTGAAGTGTTAAAAATGGAACCTTGGAAGGATATTTTCACGAAATGCAGAAACTGCATTCTGTCGTGAGATATTCGGATATTTGTCGAACAGATATCCGGATATCAGTATCCGGATATGGTATCCGGATATGCACATCCGGATATGGTATCCGGATATCCATATTCGGATGTGGGATCTGGGTATCCGGATATGGTATATCCGGATATGGCCAGTGTGATATCCGGATATGGCATATCCGGATATGTCCCTTGAGATATCCGGATATCCTGGGTTTTCGCAGAACAGTAGTTGTTCTGTATGAACAGTAAACTATTGGGGGTTTGTGGACCCTAGATTAAGGAAGTTTAACTTCTGTAATTAATGAACTAAGTCAGAATCATATGATTAAGGGCTTATGGCTTTGTTGGAAGCCTTAAGACGTAAAACGTAAAGGAAAGGCGTAGTCTTTAAGTTGTATGCTTGTGATGCATAAATATTGATGTATTATTGGTCCATATCAGATTGTGATACTGCTGTTTTTGGACTTGAGAGTGGTTGGACTCTTGGCTTGGATAGCTAGCTTGCAAGGTAAGCTTTCGTGTCCTCGGTTTAGCCATTTTGTGGTTCCACCATGTCCCATGGGGATGTGGTTTATGCATGTGGTGTTACATGCTTTGATGTTTTGGAAATGTTGTTGCTATTATATGCAATGTGCTTTTATGATATGCATGTGGTGTCCACCTATACGGTAAGCCTGAGTATGTAGTACATACAAGATGGTGAGGCTGTGGGTGAGGTGCAAGCGGTGTTCCTTGTACTCATGTGGGTTTAGACGTATTCCTGCATTTCTCTGGCCAGTAGATTTGATAAACACACATGGCATGATTATCTGCTGCATCGCATAGTTTTGGAACTTATATTGTAAATACTGTTTTTGAACTTATATTACACATGTAAGTGAGCTTGGGGTGGAAGATCCTTGAGGACCCCTTGTCTTACTGAGATTTCTTGTTTAGAGATCTCACCCCACGTTTGGGGACACTTATTTCAGGTTCAGGTAATGTTGAGGGCTCAGGTGGCAGGAGGCCAGAGCTGAGCTAGACTATCTGTATTTTGCTGACATGATGGATGTTGTTAATTTGACTGTTGTTTATGTTTTCTGTTAAGTTTATGTTGAGACTGTTGTTGGGCATTGTGCCTTATTTGGTGAGCATGGGGTTTGTCCATGCCACATTGTTTTGTTATTGTCTTTTAATTGATGTTGTAATTAAAGTATCAGGATTTTGACCCAGGCTATGTGTTGTAGTCCTGCGGCTTTAGATACTCACTTATCATTTATATATGAGGTATTTCAGTTAGTTGTCTTGCAATTTACATACAGACAGTATTTTATGAAATTGATTAAGTAATCAAGTTGGCTAATGTTATTGACGTCATAATTGAATTAAAGAAAAAAGTTATTCCGCATTTTAATTAAGCGTGGCTTAATACGATAGTATGTTAACAATCCGGGTTAACACGGGCTGTTACATTTTATGGTATCAGAGCACTTTCTAGGGAAAAGCCTGTATGTATGGCAATAACTTAGGATGTTTCGTTGCGTGTCTACTTGGTGTTCTCTCTGATTGGTGAGTATTATGATAATGCATATGTGACCACATGGCGTGGGCCTGATCAACTCATTCTTTGTGTAACTTGTGCAGAGTCATGGTGCCACCAAGGAGGAACCCTAGTACGAGCGAGGATCAATCGGATCCTATCCTGGCTGCATTAGCTGAGATGCAGGCGGCCCGACTAGCCGACCAGGAAGCCACGAGGTTGGCAAACCAGGCGATGCGGGACGCTATCAGAGATGCGAACCGGCGAGCCACGGCTGAGGTTCTGGAGGAGAACCGGATGGCCAACATGACTATGATGAGGGTCATGTTGGAGGAGTTGAGGGCTGGTCCTGCTGCTGGCCAGTGTCCTCCACCACCTCCACCGCCGCCACCGCCTCCACCTCCGCCTAGTCACCAGGAGGACACCCAGAGTCAGATGGGTGAGGGCAGTCACTTGACGGGGGCTATGCAGACCATCCCCGTACTTGCTGAGGATCGTGACGAAATCGATCGCCGGCTGAATGCTTTCCGCAAGCATAAGCCACCTTCGTTCGACGGATCTTATGATCCCATTGCTGCTGCCAGATGGTTACATGCGTTGGACAAGATCTTCCGGATCATGCAGTGTACCGATCCGCAGAAGCTGTTGTTCGCCACTTACATGCTGGAGGGCGAGGCCCATGAGTGGTGGACCAACCTTTCTCACATCTACGAGATGCAGGGCCGTGTGATGACGTGGCCATTCTTCGAGGAGAGCTTTCTGGGTCAATACTTTCCTTATGACTCTCAGGAAAGGAAGCAGGGAGAGTTTGAACGGTTGGTACAGGGCTCGCTGTCTTTCGACGAGTACCTGGCCAAGTTTAATGAGCTGGTCAAGTTCGCTCATTTCCGTATGGCGAGACCGACTCCCGTTTTTCTTGCGGCTAAGTTCCGGAGGGGACTTAACGAGGACATTGCTGGACATCTTGCTGGTTCTGCTTCGAGAGACTTCGGAGCTTTAGTACAGCAGTGTCGCGACATTGAGGACTACTGTCGTTCGTGTCAGGCCAAGAAGGCCAAGATTGAGGTGCCACAGGGTACCGGCGGTTCCACTCCCTGGAGGAACAGAAATTTTGCAAACAAGGGCAAGGGCAAACAGTTGGCGGCTAAGCAAGCGCCAAACCAGTTTAAAAAGACTGCTACTCAGGGGAACACAGCTAGACCTCCTGCTCCCAGATGTTCGGGATGCGGGAAGTCACATTTTGGGCCGTGTTCTACTGGACAGCTGATATGCTTCCAGTGTGGCAAGGAGGGCCACTATTCCAGAGATTGCCCGACGACGAGAGTTGCTGCAGTGCAGGCTGTGCCATTGCAGATGGTTCCTACTGGAGCACCAGCAGTGCCACCTACTACAGGGCGAGTATACACACTTGATCGTCAGCAGTCGGACAGAGCTCCGAACCTGGTCAGAGGTACTGTTACCATTGGTGGTTCAGTTGTTGATCTGCTGTTTGATTCTGGGGCAACGCATTCTTTTGTTGCTACCCCTATTGCTGTGGGGCTTGAGTTGCCCAGTGATGTGCTTTCTCCAACGATGCGGGTGACCACCGCCACCGGAGAAAAATGTTTGACCTCCACTGTTCATCGCGATGTAGCGTTTCAGTGGGATGGCCATGACTTCTCGGTATATCTGATAGGATTGCCGATGGCCAACTTGGAGATTATTCTGGGCATGGATTGGTTGTCCAGAAACTGTGCATTGATTGATTGTTGTGCCAAGAACGTGGTGATGTCTCCGGGTGGGTCCACAGCCAGTTCCTCACCGTTCATTTCAGTCCTGCAGGCGAGGAGGGCCTTGAGAGCAGGGGCATTTGGCTATGTCATGTTGGAAGGTTTGATGAGTGGGACACAGGAGGATCTCACTGGCATTCCTGTGGTGAGGGAATTTCTCGAGGTGTTTCCCGAGGAGATTCCTGAGTTTCCACCGCAGAGGGAGATAGAGTTCTCCATAGATTTATTGCCTGGTGTGGGAACTATATCGTTGGCTCCATACCGGATGTCGCCACCAGAGTTGCCGGAGCTGAAGAAGCATATTGAGGAGCTCTCAGCGAAAGATTTCATTCGGCCGAGTGTGTCTCCTTGGGGAGCACCGGTCATTTTTGTGAAAAAGAAAGATGGGACCATGCGGTTGTGCACCGACTACAGACAGTTGAACAAGGTGACAATCAAGAACAAGTATCCTCTTCCACGCATTGATGATTTGCTGGATCAGCTCAGGGGTGCTTGCGTATATTCCAAGATCGATCTCCGGTCTGGTTACCATCAGATACGGGTAAAGCCGGAGGATGTCCCAAAGACAGCGTTTCGCTCGAGGTACGGGCATTATGAGTACTTGGTGATTCCGTTTGGACTCACAAATGCACCCGCAGTGTTCATGGACTACATGAACAGGATCTTCCAGCCGTACCTGGATCAGTTTGTGATCGTCTTCATTGACGACATCTTAATTTACTCCAAGACGGAGGAGGAGCATGCTGAGCACTTGAAGATTGTTTTGCAAGTGTTGAAAGAGAAAAAGCTATATGCTAAGCCGTCAAAATGTGAGTTTTGGCTCAAGGCGGTGAAATTTCTGGGTCATGTGATTTCCGCTGATGGAGTTGCAGTTGATCCTAACAAGATTGAGGCTGTGATGGACTGGGAGAGGCCCAAGACGGTTACAGAAGTGAGAAGCTTCTTGGGTTTGGCAGGGTAATATAGGAGGTTCATAGAGGGATTCTCCAAGATGGTGCTACCGATGACTCGCCTTACCCGAAAGGAGACTCCATTCGTGTGGACACATAAGTGTGAGGAGTGCTTCCAGGAGTTGAAGGAGAGACTGACTACTGCTCCTGTGTTAGTCCTTCCTGATCCTGCGGAACAGTTTGAGTTATACTGCGATGCCTCTGGAAAGGGGCTAGGCTGTGTGTTGATGCAGAAAGGGAAAGCTGTTGCCTATGCTTCAAGACAGTTGAAACCTCATGAGGAGAACTACCCGACTCACGACTTGGAGTTGGCAGCCATCGTTTTTGCTTTCAAGATTTGGAGGCATTACCTGTTTGGCATGAAGTTTGCTGTATTCAGTGATCACAAGAGCCTGAAGTATCTGTTTGACCAGAACGAGTTGAACATGAGACAGCGAAGATGGATGGAGTTCTTGAAGGACTACGACTTTGAGTTGAGGTACCATCCTGGCAAGGCCAATGTGGTAGCCGATGCTTTGAGTCGGAAATCCGTGAGCTTATCCAGCTTGATGATGAGCGACTACGAGGTAATTGAAAAGTTCAGAGACTTGAGAGTGAACTCCTTGTTTGGGGGCGCACTGCTCGAAATGGAAACAACAGAAGTGATTAATGAGCTGATGGAAAAGATTAAAGAGGCGCAAGTGCAAAGAGAGTGTGAGGCTTCACGGGGTACCCGAGAGTATCATCAGTGATAGGGACCCGAAGTTCACATCTCGATTCTGGGAGGCGCTGCAGGAGGCTTTTGGTACGCAGTTGAGATTGAGTACCGCCTATCACCCTCAGACTGACGGACAGACTGAGCGGACCATCCAGACATTGGAGGACATGTTGAGAGCTTGCACTTTGGAGCAGGGTTCTGCATGGGATAGGTACCTTCCGTTGGTAGAATTCTCGTACAACAACAGTTTTCATGCTAGTCTGGGCATGGCACCCTACGAGGCGCTGTATGGTAGGAGGTGTCGAACTCCTACCTGCTGGTCTGAGGTTGGAGATAAAGAGCTTTTTGGCTTGGACTTTGTCCAAGATACTACCCAGCAGATCCAGATGATCAGGGAAAAGTTGAAGCAGGCGCAGAATCGCCAGAAAAGCTACTATGATGTCAAGCATCGACCACTGGAGTTCAGTGAGGGTGAGCACGTGTTTGTGAAACTTTCACCTGTCACCGGTGTTGGACGGGCACTCGGAGTGAGGAAGTTGAGCCCGCGGTTCATTGGGCCCTACCAGATCCTTGGTAGAATAGGACCTGTTGCCTATCGACTTGCCTTACCTCCGAACCTAGCCAACATTCACGACGTGTTTCACGTGTCTCAGCTTCGGAAGTACATAGCAGATCCTTCGCACGTGGTGCAGCCGGATGATGTGGAGGTTCGGGAGAACCTAAGGACTCCCGTCGGACCACTCAAGATTCTCGATCGAGGCGAGAAACAGCTTAGGAGCAAGATCATTCCGATGGTCAAGGTGCAGTGGACTGGGCGTAGTCCCGAGGAGTGCACTTGGGAGCGTGAGGATGAGCTTCTCCGACAGTATCCCGACTTCCGAGACAGGTATGTTTCTGATTTTGAGGACAAAATCCTTAAAAAAGGTGGGGTGAATGTAAGAACCCGCACCGCTAATTAAGGTAATTAGTGAATTAATTATTATAATTAGAAAATAATTCCATAATTGAACTTAATTATTATTATTGGGCTTAAATAATTATATTGAGTGAGTAAAAATGCTGAAAGTCATTTTTCGGAAGAAAAGCGCAGATACCGGTTCTGCTACCCGGTATAAATGCGTACCGGAAAAGTATCCCGGAAAATTATAACGAATGCATGATAATTACTTGAATATTATGTAGGACTTGTAAAACAAGTTTCAGGTCAAAATAACGTAATCTGATGCCAGAACCGATACTGGCTATGGAAAAGCGCGTACCGGAAAGGTGCTCCGAAAAATAAAATAAAAATATGAGAAATCTTAGAAAAATGTCTAGGTCTAGATTCCGAAGTTTGGGATCAAGATCTTTTACTTTGCTATTAAGGCTTATACTGCGCGTTAATTGGCTAAGTGGCTATATATATGCATACTAGGCACATAACCCTAGGCCATACACATTTCCTACGTGAAATTGCTGCAGCCTTGTGACCAGCCACCTTGCTTCTTCATTTCTTCCTCCTTTCTCACCAAAATCATCTCCTTTGATCATTGTTTCCCTTCTTGATCAAGCAAACACTTGAGTGTGAGCATTGGAGAGTGTTTAGGGTGCCTTTTCTGAGTGGTGAGGTTCTGTTTGGGTTGGGTTGTGAAGGCTATCTTGTTGGGTTGGTGGTGGTGAGGTGTGGTTCTTGGTTTGTGAGGCTTCAAGTAGCTTTCTTTGTGAAGAAAGATCCTTGCTTGTGTGACATTTTCGTGCACCCTTGAAGTCAGAACCTTTGGAGTTGGTGGTGAGCTCCAAGAACAGCCTTTGCCTCTGTTTTGAACCTTTGGTGAGTTGTCTTCACTTGATCATGTGTTTTGATGGGTTAAAGGTGTCATCTTTGCATGTATTTGGGTTAAGTAAGTAACCAACTGGAAGGTTAACCTAAGTGGGTATAAAAATGCATGCTTTAACGTTTTGAAGTGTTAAAAATGGAACCTTGTAAGGATATTTTCACGAAATGCAGAAACTGCATTCTGTCGTGAGATATTCGGATATTTGTCGAACAGATATCCGGATATCAGTATCCGGATATGCACATCCGGATATGGTATCCGGATATCCATATTCGGATGTGGGATCTGGGTATCCGGATATGGTATATCCGGATATGGCCAGTGTGATATCCGGATATGGCATATCCGGATATGTCCCTTGAGATATCCGGATATCCTGGGTTTTCGCAGAACAGTAGTTGTGCTGTATGAACAGTAAACTATTGGGGGTTTGTGGACCCTAGATTAAGGAAGTTTAACTTCTGTAATTAATGAACTAAGTCAGAATCATATGATTAAGGGCTTATGGCTTTGTTGGAAGCCTTAAGACGTAAAACGTAAAGGAAAGGCGTAGTCTTTAAGTTGTATGCTTGTGATGCATAAATATTGATGTATTATTGGTCCATATCAGATTGTGATACTGCTGTTTTTGGACTTGAGAGTGGTTGGACTCTTGGCTTGGATAGCTAGCTTGTAAGGTAAGCTTTCGTGTCCTCGGTTTAGCCATTTTGTGGTTCCACCATGTCCCATGGGGATGTGGTTTATGCATGTGGTGTTACATGCTTTGATGTTTTGGAAATGCTGTTGAGCTATTATATGCAATGTGCTTTTATGATATGCATGTGGTGTCCACCTATACGGTAAGCCTGAGTATGTAGTACATACAAGATGGTGAGGCTGTGGGTGAGGTGCAAGCGGTGTTCCTTGTACTCATGTGGGTTTAGACGTATTCCTGCATTTCTCTGGCCAGTAGATTTGATAAACACACATGGCATGATTATCTGCTGCATCGCATAGTTTTGGAACTTATATTGTAAATACTGTTTTTGAACTTATATTACACATGTAAGTGAGCTTGGGGTGGAAGATCCTTGAGGACCCCTTGTCTTACTGAGATTTCTTGTTTAGAGATCTCACCCCACGTTTGGGGACACTTATTTCAGGTACAGGTAATGTTGAGGGCTCAGGTGGCAGGAGGCCAGAGATGAGCTAGACTATCTGTATTTTGCTGACATGATGGATGCTGTTAATTTGACTGTTGTTTATGTTTTCTGTTAAGTTTATGTTGAGACTGTTGTTGGGCATTGTGCCTTATTTGGTGAGCATGGGGTTTGTCCATGCCACATTGTTTTGTTATTGTCTTTTAATTGATGTTGTAATTAAAGTATCAGGATTTTGACCCAGGCTATGTGTTGTAGTCCTGCGGCTTTAGATACTCACTTATCATTTATATATGAGGTATTTCAGTTATTTGTCTTGCAATTTACATATAGGAAATATTTTATGAAATTGATTAAGTAATCAAGTTGGCTAAGGTTAATGACGTCATAATTGAATTAAAGAAAAAGTTATTCCGCATTTTAATTAAGCGTGGCTTAATACGATAGTATGTTAACAATCCGGGTTAACACGGGCTGTTACACCATCCCACACACCATACTTCACAAGACGTCCATCTTCCGGATGAAATCTACCTTGTCGGTTCTCCGTGGACTCGTCATATTTACAGCGGTGGAAAGACTCGAAAATTTTGGGTATATAGCCCCTCGAAGTGCTTAGAGCAATAGGAGAATTAACAGTCGGGCGAGAAGGCTTATAGTAATATTCTATAGGGCGATTTTGTGGAAGACGATTAACAGAGGACAAAGGACGAACAAGTCGCCTTACTCCAAGGACAGAAAGCCGAGAAGCATGGCGGTATGAACCTCTGTTCCGCCCGGTTGTACGAACATAAGGCCCTGAACCACGACGACATGAAGGGTGAGCCCTAACCCTCTCATTGGAAACCCTAGATCTGACAGGCTGACACCTACCAGACCCAGATGCGGCCTCACCCCCTGACTCTAGACGCTCTCCACGCGGTCGAGAACCAAACGCTTCACCCAAATATGGAAGCACAGGCCCCAAAGCCCGTGCAGGCAAGAGACTCTGAATCTCTTCTTCGAAAAACCCCAGAAGTTCTGGAATTTTACTGTCCCGGAACTAAAGAACGGTAAGATGAAAAGGACCTGCTGCTCCCCCCACAATTAGCAAGATAGTCCTGCATAGATAGCCCCACTGTACAGCCTTCAACTGAGTCAAAGGCCTCATCAAACTCTTCCTCCTTGACCTCAACCCTTGGCTCAGGCAAAACCAACCTAGGAACGCCCATGACCCTTACTGTGCCCACAAAAAGAAGAAGAAAAGCTATACAGAGAAGCACAAGGAATATTAAAGGAGAGGGTAAGACACTATACCTGAGAGTTACGCAGAGTCGTGGAGGAAGAAAGACCACCTTGAACACTGGTAAAGAAGAAACTGAAGCACAATGTAATAGAAGCAACGTGAAGAGCATTACCTAGCGTAGAGAAAGGCCTCAGAAAGACCAGTCTCCCCTTTTAAAGAAGAAAGGGAGCGCAAGGTGTCACTCACGTACACTGCCTCTTGATTTTTGACCGTTAGATGTTGCAACCGTCATTGATGGGCGGTTGTGATAAGGGGCTCGATGGTAATTTCATGTTGATACCAATCACGTCGCATTAATGCGCCGTACCTCAAAACGATGCAAATGTTTGTAATGATGAAGAAGTCGCCATTATTACTTACACGAAAACCGAAAGGGCACCCTCCATGTCAGAAGGATGAAAAACCTGAAGTACCCTTAGAAGAGCGAAAGAGAAACTGTTGCTACTCCAGCACCAGTCAAGAGACGCCCCAAAACTCTAAGCGGGCGGTGCCAACTGGAGAACGCCCTCGCACTGATCGAGAGACGCCCGAAATCCATCCTTTGGCGACACCAATCGGACAATGCTGGGGATGGGATACAAACATAAGTCTACCACTACAATTTGGCGACAGCACCTACATGTCGCACGACAAAGGCAACCAATCAAGAAGATCACCCTAATGGTAACGCCCAAAGACTGTAACTTGGCACCATCCTACGCATGCTACCAAGATGGGGGGCTCCTGTTCCGGATGGCCCAACTATTAGAACGGCCCAACTACTCATGCCCAATCCCCAGCCCCATCACACGTCAGCGGCTGACGTGGACCCTCGCGTCCTTCAAGGCTGCAACACACCCTAGAGATACACCGAAATGTCCCACCTTGAGACGTTAACCACCAAAGGCAATCGCCAAAGGTATCACAAAGGGAAACCCCCCCATTGCCCAATACTGGCGTCGCCAGTTGCAGAAGGCGCAGCGCTGCCACAATGTCAGCGCCAACATCGCCCAACACTGCTATCATAGGAGTGTATCCCAAGGAAGGTTGACCCTCCCTCACCAATCCACACCAGGGTCCTTATAAATAGCCCCCATGGGCACAGCTAGAATCAGGTTATGTATCGTTATTTTGCCCATCATTTGAATTCCCTGTTATTTCACTAACCTTGTATTGATTGCTTGCTTATACTTGGGATAGTATCTCTTGGCCTGGTCTTTATCTAAGCCAAAGGTATCACTCATACAGTAATCACCCCCCTTAAAGGAGACATAGTGAACTTATAGATCCCAACGGAGTTATAGTTTTTCTTGGCCTTGCATTGCGATACCTTCCCCTAATCTAAAACATTTTGTATAAAAAAAACATGTATGAAAAAAGAAAAAGAAAAAAGAGCTACCTAAACGCCACAACATATGAAAAATTGATAAAAATAAATAAATAAAAATTTGTTGGAACCAAATAATCACATACTGAATTGCAAAATAGAAAAAAGAAAAGAAATATGGAAATAACAATTTACTGTGGGATACATCCAACAATATTGTACTATATTCTCCTTCCCGCTCTTCTTGTTACAAAATATTCTTTTTACAAGAAAAATATAAATAGACTTAGGATCACTAACTAATTGTAATTATTCATGAGCCTTAACCCTAACCAAGAGGTTAGGAGGTCTGTTCTGTCCGTAATGAAATACTGGCATGAACCTCATTTAAATTTTTAATCGCAAAAAAAATATTTGTATGAAAAAAATAATACGAATCAGATGTTTGTAATCTGTGCAATATCAAAGGCATGCAATGCTACAGAATTGTTTGAATTTTACCTTCTTTTCGTGTGTTCTACATCTTAACAACGACATCTATGATTTAGAGGCGGTAGATATAAATAAGATCAATAGCTATGACTCAAATTGTAACTTACACCAATATAAAATGATATATAATATATAAAACCAGTACATGTAACTTACACCAAAAGAACACTAAATAAATACTGCAACATCAATAATAATTTTGACAAGACTACAAATCCTGAATTTGTATCAAATACTCCCAGTACTATGATGCTGCAAAATGACACAACAGAGATTTTATTAATCAAACCTGAATAGTTTGTGCTATCACAACAAAACAGATTAAATCTCAAGAGAGTAAAATTCCAATCACAGACTGAAATTTAGACAAGGTTCCAGCTTACTCTATCCATCCTAACAGTAAAATACCCGAGATCTCATACCAAAGTATGTCTCAAATCACAAGTTTTTTATAGCTGATTCATGAGTTACTTTCTGTGGTGAGTCTAGCCAAAAGTTCCTTATTGTGGCAGTGTTCTGGGTCCACAAAGTAAAAAGTCCCATTAGCCTTAAATGTCACAAAAGGCCTATTGGTTTCTGCTGGTCGAATATCAGCAAACTTAATAGTCTTTGTAAAAGGAATTGCCAGCCAGGATATCATCTCCACCTCAAAGGTGTCTGAACCTGGTTGCCACCGGAGTTTGTGAATGTATGGGCTAACGAACCAGTGAAGGGCAGCAGTTGTAGTAGCACTAAAGAATATCACAGATGATGCCACTGCACCCTTCAGGATGACATTCATATCAGGTGATGTCATGAAGGTTATGACAGGACCTAGAGATGCCGAGAGGCAGCAAGTCGAGAGAGACAGAAGTTTTACTTTCTTTATGGTAGTTGAGATCGGACCGTGATAAACAACTCCAGTTTCCTTGTCACCTTCCCCAGATTGTCCTGCACTTCGAGGTCCAATGCTAATCTTGTTGTCTTCCTCTGTAGTTGTGACTTGAGATGCCCATCTTCTTCGGAAAACAGCAAGTTGGGAGGATGCTTCAAAAATTGCATTAGCACTTACGGGCCGTCCACGAGTCAAGGACCTAAAACAATGATATGCTGAACCATGGAAACAAATATATACAAATAAAAATATTAATAGGTATTTTTTTTACATAAAAACATACTTAAACATCATTGGCATTCTAACCAGCTTACAATGCAGGAAAAAAATCCAAGTAAGAACTCTATACACATTTAAGAACATAACTAATTTAGTTTTGCTAAATTAGAAACATTAGAAACACAACATAGTTCAAACTCCAAAGTACTGAATAGAAAAGGAACTTTACAATAAGACTGGAAAGAAGAAAATGGTAAATTAGCAATGAAAATTTTCAGTACATTTGAAACACCATAGAAGAGGCGTTTCTTCAAGAGAGCATTACATGTGAGGAACCATTAAGTCCATTAAATGAGTGATCTTTGGTTCATGATAAGTATAAGCTAACACTTTTAATCTCCAGATTATGGGTGTTCAGAATTATTTATTAGATGTGTTGAGATATATAACCCCACATTGGTTGGATGAACAACTAATGTGGAGTTTATAAGTCCTTGGGCACTCCCACCCTTTGAGCTAGCATTTGGGGTGGTGTATCCCAAGGTTCTTTACATGGTATCAGAGCCTCGCCATCCCCCATTTTCTTTTGTGGACTCTCTTAGCACAGGTAGGTTGGGCCTGTTGCATTATCCACTCTTCAAACCCAATGGGCTCTCGTGTGAGGGGGCGTGTTGAGATATATAGTCCCACATTGGTTGTATGTGCAACTAATGTGGAGTTTATAAGGCCTTGGGCACTCCCACCCTTTGAGCTAGCTTTTGGGGTGGTGTATCCCAAGGTTCTTTACATGGTATCAGAGCCTCGCCGTCCCCCACTTTCTCTTGTGTAATTTCTTAGCACAGGTAAGCTGGACCTGTTGCATTATCCACTCTTCAAACCCAATGGGCTCTCGTGTGAGGGGGCGTGTTGAGATATATAATCCCACATTGTTGGATGAACAACTAATGTGGAGTTTATAAGTCCTTGGGCACTCCCACCCTTTGAGCTAGCTTTTGGGGTGGTGTATCCCAAGGTTCTTTACAAGATGCTAATTTGAAGTTTGAGTGAACTTGTCAGTTTATGCTACGTACAACTTTTATATGTCTTTTGATGGTAAATTAGTTGTTATAGTTGACAGAGTATTACAATTTGGCAAGAACTGAAAAAACAATGAACCATGGCTTGGAATCAAATCAAACTAAGACAGTAAGACCATGATTTGATTGAGTCAGTTCCACAAGATCCAATGGTTCAGATTGGTTTCTAAAACTTTTGGACCACTAGACGTCAGTTTGGTTCAAGTTTTATTGAGCCTCAAAATCAAGCCAACATGGGCAATGAACACCTCTAATACTTGAATAACTAGGAGAAATAAACTAGAAATTGTAAGTTTAGCATATTGAACAAATAGAACATAATATATATATATATATATATATATATATATATATATATATATATATATATATATATATATATATATATATTGTTGAAATATATAAAACCATTAATGTAACCTCACCCAAGAGTTTAAGCTTTTGGGTTGAATTGGTTCTTTACATGGTATCAGAGCCTCAGCGTACCGGGTTCGAACCTCACCGCCTCCCACTTTCTTTCAAGTGGAATTTCTTTGTTCGCACAGGTAGGTGGGCCTGTGCATTGTCCACCGTTCAAGCCCAGTGGACTCTCGTGTGAAGGGGCGTGTTGAAATATATAAAACCATTAATATGACCTCACCCAATAGCTTAAGATTATTTTGGGTTGAATTGGTTCTTTATATATATATATATATATATATATATATATATATATATATATATATATATATATATGATGGAACATTGAATCAATTCTTCATAAGGAAAAAACTCCTTGACAAATAATAAGATTTTCTAATGCTTCTTCCCTTCCCTTACAATAAATAATATAAAGATATCCAGTCAGAAGTCTCTGAATCAGGATATCTACTACAAAGTGAAGATCTAAGGGAAGCACACTATTGATAGACCAGGATAGTTAGAAGAAGTCATTGATAAGGATCTTCTACTCAAATACAGAAATAACACCAGGAACAATGACTTTGGTCAGAATAATCAGATTTTTATATATTTTTTCCAGAGACAATTACAGCTGATACAGTATTTCAGACAAATTAGAAGAAGAAGAAAAGTACAATAAACAGGTGGGAGCATGTGTTCGAATCTCTCCAGTACCACCTTTAAGGGGTTTAAAGCCTTAATCTTAGACCCTCCCCGAATCGGATTAGTTGCGAAGCAATGAACTGATTGGAATATTTCCAAAAAAAAAAAAAAAAAAGTACAATAAACTGGAAAATTAACCGAAGCAATGATGCTTCACTAATGGCTGTTTCAAGAGTTGCTATTGGGAAGCCTTCCTACAATTACTTTATTTCCTCTTGATGTATTTTGCTCTTTATTCTTTGCAGGATTTCTTATCCTCCTTTTTGTTGAAATTCCTCTCTCTTCTTTCTAATCAAATTTCTTTGATGATGAAAACAACCTCTTATTTGTTTCATTCATTTTCTCAGCAAATAATCATTTCCAAGGTTAATGAAAATTTCATCTTGTTATCAAAAAAAAAAAAAAAAATTCATCTAACTTATTATTTTAGTCAATCAAAGGTGTAATATACGCCTGACAGAGCATTTCTTTCCGCCCTCAGTACTCAGTAGGCCAAATGCAGAAAACAAATTTACAAACAATTGCAAAACAAAAACCAAAAAAATAATAATAATAAGCTAACATCAGATACTACGCCAACAGTTTTTGAATTCAGACATCAGCAAGAAGCATCAAATGATAACTTGACTTCAATCGAACTAAGGTATTCATTTGGAGTGAGATTGTTCATAATAATGATCTACTTTCCAATACTTGGTCAACAACTCAACTACAATTTTAGAATAAATTTCGATGGAATATGAGAAACTGGTCCAAACCCATATGTGTAATAGATTTAAATTCTGATTCATGTTGTTCAAAATTGTATAATCTTGTAAACTGTCCAGCTAGCCTATCAAGTTTCTACAATTGACCAGCACATCCTCCATATGAAGCTAAATTCCTCACACCCACCTTGTCCAAGAACACTCATTTTCTTCTCAGTAACCAAAAGAATCAAATTTCGAAATTTAATTAATGGTAAAACCCGATAGTGCCCAATACCCGATTCTTGTGATATCATAAAAAGAAAGGATCCACAAAGTGATCTTTTAAAGATCAAGACTTTTTTGGGTAAGGAAATGAGGGTCCTTTAAGGTAATTTTGAAAACCCAGAAGAAGCAGGAAGAGAAAGAATAAGAGAACCTGAAGGAGTGTTTGTTGAAAAGTGATGACTGCTCTGTGACCGCAGCAAGTGAAGGAAAGCCGCTCTTGCCATTGCTATGCGTAAAGTTACTCCGTCACACTATGGTTTAGGGCCATTTTATGAAAGAAGGGTGGGGTTTTCTTCAATAAATGTTTGTCAACAAATAAAATTTTGTTAAGTTACTTTCAGACTAGCCATTCGGTCTTCTGGTATGTTTCTCGCTTAGGGTGCTAGAGGTTCAAAGCTCAACTCTTGTAATGCCCCAAAAATTGTATGTGGATTATTGAATTTTGATCTATGTAAATAAGTTATTTTGAATTGAATTAATATTCAATGTTATAAATAATGTTAAGGTGAATTCAAAAATAATGTAATTTATAAGAATAAATGTCATAACTCACTAATTTTTATAGGATAATTTTGTTTAATTATAATAATTTTATTTTATTATTTAAACAAGAATGATTAAGAGCCTATTATTGGATATAATAAACATTCATTTCAAATTTGATGTCTCTTAGTCTAATACTATTTCAAACACTTCTAAATTTCTCTCTCTCAAATTTATAACCTCCAACAATCTTGAAATATTAGTTTTGGTGTTGGATTTGAGCAAGTAAGGTGTCTATTTGAAGATTTCATCGAGGGAAACTCATGTTTAATCACTTTCACAATTCGAGGGAAGGATTTGTTGGGATCCAAGTTTGAAGATACTACAAATGTAACTTTTTTGTCCAGATCTCAGAAATTTCAGGCATTTTTAGGAATGAAACCTACTAAGTTTTGTTCTACTCGTTGAGACAATCATTTTGACTGGTTAGTTGCCTTAAACAGAGATCAGACGCAAGAGATATGGTCATCTAAAATTTCAGGTACATTTTCATGCAAAATAGAATATTTTGTAGACTACAATGTGCACTGTTTCTGACTCTTAACTCTAATTAAAAATGGCTAAACGTAGTTCCTATGATATTATAAAGCTACAATTATTTGATGTTACTGAGTTTTATGGTTGGAAATTACATCTTCAATTTCGTATGAAAGAACGTGAATATTATATATTGTATTACGTGATTTTACATCTACAATTGAATATATGGATGAATATCAATGGGACAAAGATAAAGTTTTTGTTATGATTATTTGCTAAATTCTCTAAAACCCCGTCTAACTATAACTTAAAGTGAGTATAAGAAGGCGAAAGAGATATGAGATTACTTGAATACTCAATTCCAAAAACAAGAGGGGCACTCCAAAACTCTCTTCTTTGAATTCAAATTTAATATGAATTCAAGTATCACCTCTCAATTAATGTGCACTGTTTCTAACTTTTAACTCTAATTAAAAATGGCTAAACGTCTTTTACCAAAAAAAAAAAAATGGCTAAACGTAGTTCCTATGATATTATAAAGCTGCAATTATTTGATGTTAATGAGTTTTATGGTTGGAAATTACATCTTCAATTTCATATGAAAGAACGTGAATATTCTATACTGTATTAAGTGATTTTACATCTACCATTGAAGATGTGGATGAATATCAATAGAACAAAGATAAAGTTTTTGTTATGATTATTTGCTAAATTCTCTAAAACCTCGTCTAACTATAACTTAAAGTGAGTATAAGAATGTGAAAGAGATATGATATTACTTGAATACTCAATTCCAAAAACAAGAGGGGCACACCAAAACTCTCCTAGGAGTGAAGTTCTTGGAATTCAAATTTAATATGAATTTAAGTATCACCTCTCAATTAATTGAACTTGAGAACATGAGAAACAAGTTAAAAGACGATAAATATGATATGTTTGATAATCTTTTCGTCGATCGTATGTTGAGTAAGCTACTTGTTGAATGGAGTTCTTTCAAAACTGAAATGCATAGACTAGAATCTCATCCATGGGAGAGGCACCAGGAAACTTCCTGTGAGTTATATGATGGGGTCCTTGAATGGAATCCTTGTATGGATGTGAGCCCAGTTATGTGTTATTTTGTATGTTATGCATTTTACATGATGTTATTTGTTGCACATTGAGTGAGCCATGGGGTGGAGTGATCCTCTAGTACCCTTGGTTTATTGAGATATATTTGTATATCTCATCATGCGTTTGGGGACATCATTTCAGGTTATAGTGAGCATAGAGGATCTTCGGGCAAGAGACCCGCTTAGTGGATGAGTTGAGGATGATGTGCATATGGAGAGCATGACATTTTAGAGGAGCATATATAATGCACATAGCATAGTGTTTAGTATTTTGGACTTAGGTTATGAACATATTGCATGTTGACATTGCCATGCTTTTGGGTGTTCATAATTATATGCTAAGTCTTTGTAATTCATGTATACTTTATTCCTTTTGATTACATTGGTATTTTAGTGAGCATGGGACTTGTCCATGACCACATATGTTGTATTATGAGGCATTGGAAGACTTGAGATGAAAAATTGGCCATTTGAGGTTTGAATGGCAATGGAATTGTGAAATATTGTAATTGATGCATTGATTAATGAATATGCATAATGGAAGGGCCTAGAGCCTACATTAGATTATGTGTAAGTTGTATTTTGGGTAGTGAAGTGTTAGGTGTAATAGCCCGATATACACCGGTATTGTTAACATTAATTATGATATTAAGCACAGTTACAATCACAATAATTTATTTTATAAAAATACGAGTAAACTTTTTCCGTTTATTACGCGAGCAGTTAAAACCGTAAAAAATGTAATAAATAAAAGCTGTTAAAATTGTAGCTGTGATATAACCGTGATAATTAATGTAGGTAACTAGCATTAAGAAGACTTATTGCTTGACCTTAAAACTGTGCGGAGACAAATTATGTAGGGATAGATCATCTGTCTAAGTAGATCCAGTTAATACCTTGAGAGAGTAGAATAGGAGTTAATTAAGACTTAAACATACGGGTCCACTGCCGTTACAAATCTTCTAATGGTGAATTGGCACCAGACATCATTCTTGAGAAAGAAGCTGTAAACTAAAGTGGCGATATGTAGGGTAGGGTACTTGACTCCTATCTCCCTGTCCTTCTTGTGATTGATGCTTGTCATTTTACTTCATACGTATTGGATTGCCTTATGTGATTTTGACAACTTTTAGACTTGCATATAAATTTATTGTCTCTGCTTATAGTAACGGTTTTTATATGGGGATTGTTTGATTTTGTCAGTCTAAATTTCTAACATTATATTGGAACTGAATACACAATTAAAGAAAGGTTATCTGAATTGAATTTAGAATACAGTGGACTAAATAGGTAAATTGTAATTACATGGAGCTATATATTATTTGGCTTGTTTTATTATGATTGACACTTTGCTAAAATTAATATTCGAGTAAGCACCAGAAGGTTCCAACTGGCTACTAAAATTTTTGTTTAATTGTGTATGGGTATGGATAATCTGGACTAATGATACAATTGAATTAAATAGGGATATTGAAATGTGACTGTTTATAAGCTTTGACTATTATGAGCTCATGTCTGTAAGTTTTATTACATTATGGGTTCGGAGATTTGATGTATGCTGGTACATGGGATTCTAAGTTTGGTTTACTCTATGAACACCATCATATTAATTTGGTCAATTCGGGTTCCCTATTCCTGATCAGTACTTTGTTTAAATCGTCGAACACCTAGTCACATGTAATGTTTTTCTTTAGCTGCATGGTTCGGTTTTATTGTTGAGTGAACTACAACTGAAAATGTTGAGCAATGTGATCCTATTTTACTTGTGTGTATTTATACAACAGAATTTTGATAGAATGTATATCCTAAATTTTATTTATTGCAAGTCTATTAACAATACAAACCGATTTTTATTTAAGTTCATTGTTGAAGTAAGCAAATCCATTAAATGCTTGATTGCTAACATTCATAAACTTTTATAGTTTCTCTCATGAATTTGTCTATCAAAGGGTATGTAAAAGCCATTAGTGTTGAACGTGTTGAGTATTGCTTTTGTTGACGACCTAATATACCCGTATTTGACTTATTTTCAAAAGAAGATGATGGTGACTGTATTTTTAGCAATGGGAGTTGTAGGTGAAATTGGATGACTAAATCTGTGTTGTTGTAATCTCTCTAGTTTAGTACTGCCATAAAGAAATGATTAATCAAACCAACATGTTGTGCATTTTTCGAACATACTTTTGGTGTCAAAATTAAGAAGAAGATGTTCTCCACTTTAAACTTGAACCATTTTGCAATCGTGACCCTATTAGCATGAAAATAACACTGTTAGAAATGACCGACATAAATGAGTATATATGACACGTTTAAAAAAAGAAAACTACATGTACATTTTACCATGAACATTAATCCTTAAATCGCACCTACCCCTTGCATGATTTGATTGAACTATTAATGGGGAAATAGTGGATCTATAATTTTCTTGTTTTATGTTAAAGGCTAGGATGAACTATTATCTTGATCTAATTGCATGAGGATTCAAACTTCTAGATATAAATTAATATGAATCTTCTTTACCTTCTGCTCATAACTGTTGGGAACTGCAAGTTATTTATGGATATGTCCCTAGAGCTAGTTACTGGCTGGAACTCTCTTGTTATACTTACATAGTTCTTTGGACGTTTAACTTAAAAGCTGAGTATGTGATTTAAGAGTTGAATTTGACACGAGCACCTGCTTTTGTTTAATTGTTGTTTAATCGAAATAATATTCGACCTGTGACTTAAATACCCTGCTGTAAACCCCATGTTTAAAAGTCTGATATTTGTTTTTAAATGTTTAAATACATCATGAGATATTATTATTATTTTTGAAATGTTCTCATTGAATAGATGTATTGCTGCTTGTATGGTTGTGATTAGCCATTCGACTAAGGAACTTTGAATTCGGTGTTGTTCATGCATGAAGTCTCGTACTGTAAAAAAAATTAATAGTCCCTAGAACGCAAATTTAACTACCGCTAGGAACTTTAAATGTGATTATTGTGAACTCGATTTAGGAAAGCTTGGTCTGTTTTGGTGGGTTATGTTTGATGATTGTTTCTAGATTGTAATATGTGTCGTTGATTGGAAAGTTCATATCATGATTAATGGATCCTCTGATCAGTGAAGTCAATTACATCCGAGGTACCTAGGACAACGGAAAGCTCGAGGAAGTTTCCTCATAGGGGTGTTTTGACGAACTGTATGAGAGGTACCACTTACCATGATATGTATGAAAAGAAGGATAGAAGTTTTTTGATTTGTTGAAGATTCTCCTCGTTGAAATTTAGAATTTAATGTGCTCTGTTTTACTTATTTAACTCCTGAAAACTTATAATTATTGAATACTATCTATGATTTGATTGAGTAAGGTAATTAAGGTAAAGGTATGTATATAATGCAAGTATGTGATGTGCTTGGTTAGTGAATTAATCTTCGCATCAAATGATTAGTTAAGAAGAAATGACACTTCTAAGTAGTAACATGTACCGTACAAAGACAAAACATTTAAAATTGGAGATCTTAGTTAATTGGCCCTTATATTTGTGCAGGTAATAGGAGGTAATAGTACTTCATTTTGAATAAACCCCTACATTCATAGGAAATTTTTGGGCTTGGACCACTGATTTGTTAATTGCATTTTATGGAAACCCTTAAACTTACGATCGGTTGAGTAGCAGTAGGGTGTGACATCAAGGGTGAGTGATAATAAAGAGATTTTAAAAAGTTTTTGCCTATTATCATGTTTTACTTCGTATGTTATAATTTTGAATCAGGCGAATAGAAGGTTAATCACTTATGCCTACACTAGTAATAATTAATAAAAATTATAAAGTAAAGAAGTGTTTTGCAAATGGATTTGTTAGTTTTCTGTTAATTGTGCACAAAACCCTGAGCTCTATTACATCTTTTTTATATAGCTGGAGTTTCTTGATTAGTAAGATTTTTGTCCATTTTATGCCACTTGTGTGTTATGGTATTTGTTGATGTTTAAAAAGAACTCAGGCAATTGCTCGTATCATGATTAAGCTTAGGAAAACTTTTTATTCTTTCCGTACAAACAAAGTTGTGTTATATCTACCTTATTTAATGATCAGGTAAAGTATAAATGTGTTGGTAATGCTTTGAGATGTTTGATGACCTTTATAGCTAGTTGTCTGTATGCAGTAAACTGTAGCGCATGGTGTAATGGTGTTAAGCATTAGACTTAGTCAAATTTTGGAATGGTAAGACGAAGTTTGGGGACAAACTTCAAAACAAGTTGGGGAGAGTGTAACATCCCACTAATTAGGAAAAATACATAAAGTGCTATGAGGAACATGGATGCATGATTGGAATTCGAATTATATGCTAATACATGTGTTGTTAGTGGATTATGTAGCTATTTTCCCTAGAGTGGAATTAATTTAAGTTAGGGAATTATTTGATTTGTCATGGTTAGTGAGTATTTATTCTAGGCATGCGAAAACTTAGTTAAAAGTATAGAAATAAATTAATGGTAACATATATAAAGATTCATAATACTCAAGAGACTTGGGAACTTAAAATTTTGTGGGTTAATACCTAAGCTACCAACACCTTTGGGCTTGTATATTTTTGGTTCCCATTACATGCTTGGCCGAATGCCCAAGGGCTTTAAGGAGGAATTAGAGTTCAGCCCAATCTCCATCCATCACCACCTTATCTTAAAGTCTTACAAGGAAGTCCCTCATTGGTTAAGAACCAAACACATGGCCACTTTTATTCATTACATTCAGCCCACATGTGCGCTAGAGTGTGCCAAAATTCTGAACTTGTTGCAATTGTGGACTTGCAAGTCAGCCCTAGACTCTCCCTTATCTTGACAATATCCTAAGACTCACATAAGGCAGCCTTTGATAGGCTAGCGATCCACACATGGCAGAATTCAGCCATTTGGCTTTTGCTTAGCTCCATGCGCTTGGGAGAATGAAAAAGCAATCTGATTGCTTGTGTTTGTACCCTAATGTATTCAGCTTTTACAACCTGCATCAAATGAACCAAAAGAGGTCATCTTGCATGCCTTTTTATTGGGCAAAAATGCCACACACCCCTTCACTTTTGTGCGCTCCAAAGAGTGAGAGGAACAAGTTAATTTCCTGGTTCCTTGTTGGCTTTTAAATCAGCTCCCTTGTCTCTCTTTCACTTACTCCTAGCGTTGATGGTGGAAGAAGTAGAGTGAGGAAATTATATTGTGAAAAAAAATATAGAACTCAGCCATATATCCCTCTTCCTTCCCCTCAAAACCGTGACCTCCTCATAGAACTCCACCACCTTAGTTGTTAGTACAACCTTACCTTTTCCTTTCATCTTAACTTACAACCGTGAGCTCCATGAGCATGAAACAAGGTTAGTGCAGTGTTTTCCTCTCCTTCTCTTGTTGGTCGAAGACTACCTCCAAGGAGGTGAGTAGTTTGCTCTTCCTCTCATCATTTCTTACTCACAAAGGGTCCTCATTAGGTTGTTCTTTGTTGCATGCGCAAGATTCAGTTTGGTGAAGTCATTGCCCTCCTTGTACGTTGCTAGGCTTGAAAGATTGGGACTTTGGAGAAGCGAAAGTCACTATTTTTTTTAGTTGAGCTCTTGGGTGTGGACAAGAAACCGTAAGTAACTTTCAATCCCTTTGTGTTCTTGTTGTTCGATCCTAGAGTAGTTTAGGAGAGCTTGATTATCTTGTTGTTAGCCCATTCTGTTTTGTTGGAAACTCTTGACCGTAATACATGCAACCCTTAAGTGAGTTATGTCTAGACAAAATTCATAAAAAAAATTGTAAATGTTATATGCAGAATGTTAAAGCCCCTTTGATTGCCCTTTTTGCGTCTTAGTAGTGTTGTATAAATGAACTTTTGAGAACCTTGTAATTGATAGGAAACCAGTTATGCATGTTAGCTTGATCATTGTTTTTTAATGAAAATAACATAGGACACCATGGTATATGTTCTCTTTGCGCACCTTAAGAGTAGAGAAGTGGAAAATTATATGAACTAAATATTGAGGAATTTTCTGTATAAAAATTGAGTCTGCCTTAGTTGGAAACCTTACAATTTTTCGCTGTTAAACGTTGGTGAAAATTAATTTGAAGTCAGAATATTCTCGAGAGGAAACCATGATAAAAATCGAATGGGTACAAGAGTCTTTAAGCATGGAAACTTGTTGGTAACTTATAGGAATAACATGGAACGTATTCTGATTGGTTATACTTGTATTTAGGTGCCCATATTTCGTGAGTATGGACTATTTCGCTGCTGGTTGGTAACTTAATTGTGACGTGTGAGGCAAGTGTCTGGTGGCATTACCTTCTGTGACTGCTAGCTAGTGCATGGATTGTGAATGTTACTCTCTTGTGTTTCGGTTTGAAACTTTGTACATGTTATTTGGATTTTGCTCATGGTATGAAATGTTGGATACTTGTTTTGAGGATTAATTATGATTCGGCATCTTGATATGGGAATCCATGAGATCTATGTATCTTGATTATTATCTAGTCATGCATACACATTCATGATTTTTTTTTTAAATGTATGTTTGGGTGTGGTCCATGACATAGCATACAGGCATAAATTTCGTTCTGATTTCTGAAAATAATTATGAAAAGTAAGCATACGTTTGAGCATGCATCATATAGGCATCCCTACGGTACCAGGGTTTGGGACACTTGGCTTCAGTCCGCATAGGCCGCAGTTGGAACCCTCTTGAGGAGCCACTAAAGGACCTCCGCTATGCTTGTGAGTACGCGCACTATCACTGACGTAACCACTTGCAAACCAGCAGGTGCCTTGGCACCTGCTTGGTTTTTCTTTTTTTTACTTATTATATATATTATATAATTAATTATAATTAACTAAGATAAAAGTTATAATTTGGCACCACCTAAATAGAAAATCAAATACTCAATATAAAGTAACAACAAATTATCTAAATGCAAAAAATAATAAGGAATATGTATAGTATGGTTACTTTTGTGTTTTATCTCTTTTTTTATTTTTTATCCTGTGTATTTATTTTTTGTCTGCTTTATTCTAATCAGTTATGTTATTTATTCTTACTCCTATTATTTTTTTTTTTAAAAAGACTTCTAAACTTAATCATGAATCCAAGGAACCTCTTTGCCTTCACCATGAAGCAAGGCATCCTCCAGAGCATACGTCTCAACTACTATATAAACACATTATGTACCACCAAGGTACGATCATCCTTTACTTTCACAACATAAACATCTACCTCTGATATTGACTTAAGCATCGGAGTGTCTTCGCAGTACCCCCCATCTGGTACAACGTGAAAGATGAAGGACCAAGAGCACAAAGCTCACCCCATCACCAAATATCAGGCCCAGGACAGAAGCAATCCAGGAGTCTCAACCGTGTGTGATTTGGGTTTAATACGTATTGGGCTAACCCTACCGTATTTGGTCTGATCAAAACTAAAGTTATCTTAAAAATAAAAATATTTTCTTATCCCAACCTCCTTTGATAAGTTAGTCTGGTATACATGTGTTCAATTAACTGACCACCAGATTCACTCTATTGCTAGCATAATTCGAGACTTGCTTATGCAATAGTGGAATTTCAAGTTCCATTATAAATCTCATGAGGGAAATCGTTGTGTCGGCCCACTATTAATTACAGATGTTACTGGAGCTGCAGTTGTTTCTCGTTCTAGAATCTAGACTTTATAATTTGTTGTTTTTGTTTGTTTTCTGGCCATGGCTCCTTTCTATGAATTGAAAATAAGACAAGACAAGTAAAAGAATTTCCTTCTCATCACGTGTTAATGACATTTTTCCTAAACAACTAAAAACAACATAACAAAATAAAAAATTCACTTTCCAGTTAGGAGGAATATGATGGAGACAATTCTTATATGCAATCTTATATTTATATATTTATAAAAAGGATCTTGTTTTTCCAAACTTAAACGATGACATTTTAATTACAAAGAAACAATCTTAATGCTACTGCAAAGCCCACCCTCTTAATTGAAAACAACATGACACAAAATAATTAAAATAAACTAATACCATCCAAAGGAGGGATTGTGATACGATCCCTTCTTTGGTTGGAGAGCATGACCGATCCGTGTCGGTGGAGGACGGTGGAGATGTCGGTGAAGAGGTGAAAGGTGTTCAACGAAAGAGGAGCACGCGTGTGAGAAAGACACCACAATGGCTAGAAGACTTTGTTCAATCTAAAAGTGGCTAAGAGGGACTAAGTCAATGGATCAGGATCTGGACTCTCCTTTAATGGTCCAGCCCACTAGTTAATTACATAGGGTATAATAATTGGGCCACATTATACTAAGCTCGCCTTCTATTATTTCAATTGCCAACAGTTAGTTACATAGCAATTAAGTTGTAGCCCTATATTACGGGAAGGGACATGAGGGAGGATTTTTATCGAATATTTTGTAACAAACTCTTCTTCTTCAACCTTGTATCTTCTTCTGGAGTTGTCGACATTCTCTTCAATTTCCGTTGAAATTTAATACAAATACGTATATTCAGTGTTATTGGTTGTCCAGTTAGCTTGAGGCTAACAATTTGGTGTTTTCATTGAGAGAAACTTCCGTGAATCTTGATGGCGGAGGGAACTCATTCGATAGTGAAGAACAATTTGATAGAGGAATGTCTCTCCAAATTAGCGAAGCATGAGGATCAGTTCAGTGCGTTGGGTGATGTAACATCCCGGGCGCTGACGAGGGCGGGGAGTGATCGCCGGTGCGAAAGGGCATGGACAAGGAGCGGCTCCTGGCAGGGCTTCTAGGGACGGGGGTACATGAATGAATCGAATCAACACCCGAAAGAGAGGGATTCCAGAGATTGTTCTGGTATGGGATAGTACAGTTGGGAATAGCTTATAAGAATTAATTGGTACTACCTATACTAACAAGATGCATCTACTTTTCGGTAGCCCGGATCGGAAGAACTCCACAGTTAAGCGTGCTTGACTTGGAGCAATTATGGGATGGGTGACCTCCTGGGAAGTTTTCCCGGGAAGTGTGCGAGTGAGGACAAAGCACACTGAAAAGTCTCGTGTTAGTGTGTGGGGACAGTCGTTAATCCTTGCAAGTTGCCAGGCGTTACAAGTGGTATCAGAGCAGGGCCTCTCATCCAGTACGGTGTGGTTCGAGGACGAACCAGGCGGAAGCTGGTGGGCATGTAACATCCCGGGCGCTGACGAGGGCGGGGATTGATCGCCGGTGCGAAAGGGCATGGACAAGGAGCGGCTCCTGGCAGGGCTTCTAGGGACGGGGGTACATGAATGAATCGAATCAACACCCGAAAGAGAGGGATTCCAGAGATTGTGCTGGTATGGGACAGTACAGTTGGGAATAGCTTATAATAATTAATTGGTACTACCTATACTAACAAGATGCATCTACTTTTCGGTAGCCCGGATCGGAAGAACTCCACAGTTAAGCGTGCTTGACTTGGAGCAATTCTGGGATGGGTGACCTCCTGGGACGTTTTCCCGGGAAGTGTGCGAGTGAGGACAAAGCACGCTGAAAAGTCTCGTGTTAGTGTGTGGGGACAGTCGTTAATCCTTGCAAGTTGCCAGGCGTTACAGGTGAACTGCTGCAAAGCATGAACCTAAAACTGACATTGATGGTGGCAAAATTAGATCAGAACCAAAAATTTAAAGGAGAGCATATGGGTGAACACAGTATGGGCTCTGGACTTACCCCCTTATTCGGCAAGGACGTTAAATTTACTGTACCCAGGTTCGCGGGTGGAAACCTAGAACCTTGGATCCATAAGATCCAACAATTTTATGGGTTTCATAATTTGCCAGATGCTGATAAATTGACGCTCACCTCCTTTCAGATGGATGGTGTAGCCGAAGACTGGTTCTATTGGATGGAGCGCAATCAACGATTGACAAATTGGGATGCCTGTGTGACGACATTGAGATCTCGGTTTGGGCCTTCTAAATACCGCGATCTACGGGACGAGTTGTGAAGATTAGCACAACACACCACAGTGGAAGAGTATCAAAAAACCTTTGAGCAATTGTCCAATCAGATTATGGGCATTGATGACATTACCTTGCAGAGTTATTTTGAGTCTGGGCTCAAGTCAGAGATCAGGAAGGATGTTCGGTTGCATCTTCCGGATTCCTTAGGAAATGCCATAGCCATAGCCAAGGTGATTGAGGACAAGCTAAGTGATCGTTCTTCAACACGATTCGGGACTCAAAAAAGCTATACCAGCTTTAGCACTATGAATCAGGTTGGTTACTGCCAACACCTCCAAAGAGCAGTATGCTCTCTACTGGTACACCCAAGAACTCAATGCCATTCAAAAAATTGTCCTCAGCAGAAATGACGGAGAGGAGAGAAAAGGGATTATGTTTCTATTGCAATGAAAAATACCATAGAAACCATGTCTGTAAAGGAAAAATGTTTATGTTAGTAATTCAAGATGAGGGTGAGGAAGATAGAGTCACTGAATTAGAAGTCGATAATGAAAAGGTTGGGGGTAGGGGTGGTAAACGAGCCAGGGGCCTTTCAGGGGCCTTTGGCTCGGCTCGTAAAGGCCTGAGCTCGTTTAATAAAAGCTCGTGTTGGAACCAGGCTTGGACTTGTATAAAAGCTCATTTAATAAAAAGGCATCAGGCTCTAATTCATAAGCTCGGCCTTAGAGCCTCCCAGGCTAGCCTGGTCTATAAATATTTATTTATATTTTTTATACTACTTGTAATAACTCTCTCTCATCAATTTATTTCACCCCATTTTATTGGTTTAACAGACTTTTTGAATGATTTTGTTCTATATTATGCTATTTGGATATATATTAAATTTATGTATATTTATGGAATTACTAGTGTTGTTCTATATTATCCTTCATCCTCCTTCACACAAACAAACCCACAAAAACTCATTCGTTCCATTGTGCACTGCACTGCTTGTTTGTGTCAATTTTTTATTTTATTTTTATTTTTGTTGGCACTTTTTTTTATAATGGGCTAAGATAATATAACTTGTTATCTACCTTCTCTCACTTTAATTTTTATTTATTTATTGTAAACTTTGTAAATTATTGCTGCAAATTGGAAGCTAAGGTTTCTATCTGGAAATTGATTTTTTGGGGAATTTTGTTCTCTTATTTTTATTCTTTAACATGCTAACAGGCTAAGACAGGCTTCACACAGGCTTTTATTTTTTGTAAATAAACCAGGCCACAGACCAATATTATATTCGTGACAGGTAACAGGCTAAGGCCAGTCGGACACATTTAAATATAGGCTTGGCCCGTTAAGATCAAAGCTCGGCTCGGCTCGGCCCGTTAACACCCCTAGTTGGGGGAGAAGGAGAAGAAGAAGTACCTGGCATTAGCCTTCATGCTATGGATGGCCAATACTCATCCAATACTCTGAGGCTACGCGGGTTGATTAATAAGAATGATGTCCAAGTTTTGGTAGATGGCGGGTCTACTCACAACTTTGTTCAAGAAAGAGTGGTCAAGTTTACGGGGTTGGAGGTTAAGCGCATCAGTCCCTTCACGGTGCTTTTGGGTAATGGAGAGCATCTTAGGTGCAGTGGAGTATGTCCAAAGGTGACACTGGTGTCACAAGGCCATCTGTTTGTAGCAGACCTATTTTTACTTCCTATCCAAGGAGCATAGGTAGTCCTAGGAGTCCAATGGCTGTCTGAATTCGGAGACATCACCACAAACTACCAGAAAATCCTTCTGAAGTTTAAGAGAGATGGCATATTAATTGAATTGCATGGTGAACCGCGGATACAAGTGGAAGCCATAGAGTTGCACCAACTCCGTAAATTAGCTAGCTCAGATGCAGTAGCCACTTACTTCCAATTGCAGTCATTAATCATGAGCAACCAACCGAGCAAGACTTCAATGACTGTCAAGATAATCTGATTCAGCACGTACTGCAGGAGTATGAGGACATTTTTGCGGTTCTTCAGCAACTACCCCCCTCACGTTCAGAGGACCACCAAATACATCTTGAATCTGGTACAAAGGCAGTAAATGTTAGACCCTACCGTTATCCCTATTTTCAGAAAACGGAAATAGAGAAAATGGTGAAAGAGATGCTACAAACAGGGGTCATTAGGTCAAGTCTTAGCCATTTTTCCTCACCAGCACTTCTTGTAAAGAAAAAGGATGGTACCTGGCGGTTTTGCATTGATTATAGAGCATTAATCAGGTAAACAATTCCTAACCGGTTTCCAATTCCCACTGTTGATGAAATGCTTGACGAACTTGCAGGGGCAGAAATTTTCTCTAAGATGGACTTGCGCTCTGGGTATCATCAAATACGCATGGCACCCCAAGACATCTTTAAGACTGCCTTCCGAACACACAAGGGCACTATGAATTTGTTGTGATGCCCTTTGGGCTCACAAATGCCCCGGCCACCTTCCAAGGAATAATGAACACCATGCTCAAAGAACTCCTACGCAAGTTCGTGATTGTGTTTTTCGACGACATCCTCATTTATAGCCGATCAGTGGGCGAGCATGGAACACACTTGTGGCAAGTCATGGAGTGCCTGAGACAACATCAGTTTTTTGCCAAGAGATCCAAATGCTCATTTGGTAGGAAAGAAATCGAGTACTTGGGCCACATTGTGGACAACCAGGGAGTCAGACCCGATGTAGAAAAAATCAGAGCCATCGAGGATTGGAGGGTACCATCCACTCTGAAGCAGTTGCGTGGGTTCCTTGGCTTGGTTGGTTATTACCACAAATTTGTTCGCGGTTTTGCTCAAGTTGCTGCCCCATTAACGACCTTCTTTGGTTGCAGAGCATGACCGATCCGTGTCGGTGGAGGATGGTGGAGATTTTGGTGAAGAGGTGAAAGGTGTTCAACGAAAGAGGAGCACGCGTGTGAGAAAGACACCACAATGGCTAGAAGACTTTGTTCAATCTAAAAGTGGCTAAGAGGGACTAAGTCAATGGATCAGGATCTGGAATCTCCTTTAATGGTCCAACCCACTAGTTACTTACAAAGGGTATAATAATTGGGCCACATTATACTAAGCCCACCTTCTATTATTTCAATTGCCAACAGTTAGTTACATAGCAATTAAGTTGTAGCCTTATATTACGGGAAGGGACACGAGGGAGGATTTTTATCGAATATTTTGTAACAAACTCTTCTTCTTCAACCTTGTATCTTCTTTTGGAGTTGCAGGCATTCTCTTCAATTGCCGTTGAAATTTAATACAAATACGTATATTCAGTGTTATTGGTTGTCTAGTTAGCTTGAGGCTAAGAGATTGATAGGAAGAGTATCAGTATTCAGTTGGCCAGTGATTTGAGTGAAATTTGGCGTGTGATAATAAGTTGACAAGTAAAAAATTAAAACTCGGTTTTAACCCAAAAGTGTCTTGTAGGAAATAGAAATATATAACCTAACTATATCTCTATATAATCATAAAATAGATGTTCAAAACCTCATAATTTTATATTGATATAATTTATTATTTAAATGAAAAAATAAGATAATATGATAGTATCGGTCACTGGCGGACCCAGGTTGGGTGACATGTCCGCAAGTGCGGACATGAGATTTTGGAAATATTTTTTTTTGTAGGTTATTATTTGTTTCTTGGTTTAATATTTATAGTATAAGTAAATATCATTTTAAGTCCTTAACAAAAAATATGGTCCCCATTTTATTCCCTTACCCAAAATTAGTCTCGAGAAGGTCCTTAAAAAAATTCAAAGTGGATCAATTTAATTAAAATCGTGATCCTCACAAATTCAAAAAAGACCTACATTAGTCTCAAAAAGACTAAAATAGGTCAAATTTAAATTTGAAGGGACCAAGTGACTCTTTTTTTTTTATAATGGACTAAAATGGGGACCGAATTTTTTGTTAGGGACCAAAAATGATATTTATTCTTATATTAGTTAACAACGTAACAACGTACAAAGATGATTAAAATAACGTAGCAACGCAAATTGATTAGAGAGAAAACTTATTCTTCCTCCTCTGACACATACCCATTCTCATGATTTCCAATTCTCATGAATTCTTCATCCTTTATTATGGAAGTAACTAGATTATAAGCGGGTTCAAGCGTTAATTTAAATTTTGTTTACAAAAAAATTTTCCTCGGCCACTAAATGTACGAACATAGAGAAATCTTCCTGGGTCCGCCACCGGTGTTGCAAGAGAATTCATAAAATTCAACCTATATATATATATATATTGGTGAAAAAATATATATATTTTGGTGAAACTCAACCTATATTTAAGTATAATTTCAAATCTGTAACCAAATATCTATTCTAAATTTTTTTTTTCATTTTTCTATCCAAATATGATTTTTTTTTTATACAAAATTTTAAAAATTCTGTAAACTCAACAAGTTTACATTACCTTCTTAAATGAATGCCCCATCCAAATACATACAATAGGCAAAAGACATCCTCGATGTGCAAGAATCTCCAATTTGCAAAACCCTTAGCATTTAAAACATGTGAGATAAATTAAATCTATACAAGCGTATTAAATTATTAAAATCTAGACTATTGTACTTATTACACCCAGAGTGAATCTCTCAATGCCATATGCATGATACAGTATTTATTTTATTTTATTTTTAGCCATAATTCGCAAAATTCTTTCTGTACTTTTCCTTATTAACCAGCGGAAAGAGAGAGGGACCGCCTGGGTCTAATTACTTCATATAACACCCATTTCATTAGCCATTAATCTATTTATATGCAATGACTTATATAACTAATAAATTTAGAAGTATTAGATAATTGAAAGTACAGTTTACCTTGGTCAAAAATAATATACATTATATAAGGAGGAGGGATATTCTAACTACCATAATTTTCCATTACCAACTTACTACTTATCTAATCACCATTAGATTAATATTTTCTCTCTCTTCAAAATTCTTTTAACATTCTCTCTCTTTGATCCAATGGTGATGTGATGAATAATAAATTAGTAGTAAGAATTTTTGGTAAGTAGAATATCCTCGCTCTTATATAAAACCAATACGTAGAAGCACCAAGATACTTCTGGCTAGACTCACCCCACGTAAAGTATGAGCTCTCAGGTATTTTACTGTTAGGATGGGTAGAGTAAGTTGGAATCTTGTCGCAATTTCAGTCTGTGATTGGAATTTTACTCTTGAGATTTAATCTGTTTCGCTGTGTATATAGCATAAACTTTTCAGGCTTGATTAATAAAATTTTTGGTGTCACATTTTGCAACATTATAATGGGAGTATTTGATGCAAATTCGGGATTTTTATCAAGTCTTGTCAGTTGTCAGAATTATTATCCACATTGCCGTCTTTCCTGAATTTACATCAAATACTCCAAAAAAAGTATTTGGAAGAGTCGCTTCCGAAAGGATTCGGTAGTGCTCGATGGGGATTAGTCTTCGGTTATGGCTAAAGGATACCTTTGAATTTATTAAAAAAACAAGAAGAGAACATTGCATGTGAGGAACTACTAAATCCATTACATGAGTGATCTTTGGTTCACGAAAAACATAAAACTAACATTTTTTTATCTCCAGATTATGGGAGTTAAAGAGTTATTTATTAGATTTTAATTTGAAGTTATTTGTGAACTAGTCAGTTTCTGCTATGTACTTTTTTTTTTTACTTCCTTTTGATGCTATAATATTTGTCATAGTTGACATAGGATTACAATTTGGCAAGAACTGAGAAAACAATTAACCATGGCTTGGAATCAAATCGAACTAGGACCATGATTTGATTGAGTCAGTTGCACAAGATCCAATGGTTCAGATTGGTTTCTAAAAATTTAGGACCATCAGAGGTTAGTTTGGTTCAAGTTTTATTGAGCCTCAAAATCAAGCCAACATGGGCAATGAAAACCTCTGATATTTGAATAACTGGGACAAATATTCTAGAAATTGAAGTTTAGCATATTGAACAAATAGAACATTAACAAATATATGTATATAACATGAAACATTTAATCAATTCCACATAGGAAAAAGATCCTTGACAAATAGTAAGATTTTCTAATGCTTCTTCCCTTCCATTACAGTCAATGCTTATACTGTGTTACAAAATGTTGCATGAAGAAGAAATAATATAAAGATAGGCAGTCAGAAGTCTCGGAATCAGGATATGACTGTCATATCTACTACAAAGTGAAGAACTAAGGGAAGGACATAACAAGATAGTTAGAAGAAGTCATCCACAATACTGATGATATATAGAAATTCAGCATTACTACGGATAAGGGATATTTTAGAAGAGCCAATTATCAAGTCAACAAAATTCACAGATGAAAGGGTGATGGCAATTACAACCATACATCTCTTTCCACCAGCCATAATGCCATAGATTTCAGCACACGAGACTTATCTCTAAGGGCTTAAGTACTACATAAACCAAAACATCTTTTTGTTTGTCACCAAATTTATACTGGTGGGACAATCTGATTGGGGCCCTTGGTGATCTAAGTGTTCGTCTGCCTACTTTTGAACATTTTTTATTGATTAAGTTCAATGATTTTGACAAAATCATGTGGCAGTGTACGGTCTATGAATGCTCAAAATTTTAAGGGTGAGAGCATGTATATGATCCTTCACAGTATCATCTTTGAAAGGAATTTGAAGCTTGCCTTAATCCTAGACCTGCTCTGAACAGAAATTGCCTCCTGCACAGTATACTTGTGGTTTATTAAAAAAAAAAAAAATGACAATATCACTCTATCACTGACTCACTGCCATCAACAGAATATTTACCTATTACAAATCAAAACCTAACACTGCCCCCATATTGCATATGACAAACATTAGTAAGAGAAGCTCCCCTCACTATGGTGTATATCCCATGTATGTTGTTTTATCTTTACGTGTAGAAACAAAATAACAACAGCTTGATACAAATAAAAGAATATTAAAATAATAATAATAATGAATTTTAGACATCAAAAGCACTCAACCTTCCTATCAACAAACATCAAATTTCTTAGACATACGCTGCATAAAAAATTATCAACTACATTAGTTTATATCTCCTTACTAAATTTACTTGCGGTAAGCAATAACTTATGCAAAAATATATCATATAAATTCAACAACATTAACAATCTCGCCTTTTATCCCAAACTAATCGGGTTGGCAAAAATGTAACATTTAATATTTTATAAACAAAGAAAAAATACTGAATCAGATACAATCTGTTTAACTAAATTTCAATCATCAAAGTATCAAGAGCCAAAAATCTAAGCAAAATCTCTCTCCTTTGGCTGTACCACGCAGTCACCAAACATGTCCTTGAGCTTGTCATGCCGAACCAGCCGATCAAGAACTTCATCCTCAAAAATTGCTTCACAACTCTTTGACTTATCATTTTCAGTATTTTTAGATGAGAAAACCAGTTCAGATAACCTGTCCTTTTCTGCCTGTTTACAATACTTTGTACATTCAGTGGTTCCCTGCGTGATGAGATGATAAGTGTAAACAACTCTCTTTTGTCCAAGTCTATATGCTCGGCTAATAGCTTGTCTTTCCACTGAGGGATTCCAAACAACATCCAAAAGCACAACCCTTGAAGCTCCAATTAAGTTAATTCCCTCAGAACATGCTTTTGTAGATGCAAGTAATATCTTTGCTTGGCTATTTGCATCATTGAAGCTATGAATCAAGAACTGCTTTTGCTTCTGATCAAGCTTGCCATTCATATACAACACTTCCTTCCCCTCAGACCAATTAAAAACTGACTTGAGTTGGTTCATAATTAAAGACAAAGGGTCAATGAATTGGCTGAAAACAAGAACTTTCTCTTTAAACACCTCACACAACCGCACAAACTCCACCAAAAATCTTGTTTTGACACCTACAAACGGGTTCAATTTAAGCTTTTCCAACTCATCCTTGTCAACAACAGATTCTTCATTTTTTGATAGGGAGCAGCAGAGGAAAAGTGATGGATGAACAGACACCAAAGTTAACTTGTGTTCAAATATGAATGAGCTCTGAGAAGATTCAATGCTATGTAGAAGTTCTTTCTGCAAATTGTCTGGCTTCAGATTCACAACACATTCTCTCAATCCAGGAAGGTTCTTTTGAAGAATACTACCTTTGTGAACATGAACAAAAGGATCCATAAGCAATTTCAACTTGTTTATTTTTTCATCAGCAGGATTTCCAGAAGAAACCGGTTCCCAACTCCCAACTTTAGATGCTTTATTTTCCTTCTTTAGTTTACTTTGGCAGAACTTTTTCAGTTCTTGAGGTATCTTCTCAGGAAAAGAAGGTTTCACTAAGCACAAAGTATTATAAAGTTCCAGAAAATTATTCTGGAAAGGAGTCCCTGAAAGGATAATTCGCTTGGGAGTTTGAATTTCTGACAGAACCTTCCAAATAAGACTACCCTGATTTCTTGGGGTGTGCCCTTCATCTAAAATTAACAAACCAGGAATGTCACGCAGAACCTTTCCCATAATCACTCCATTTACTTTTGCAGGTGCATATTTCTTATCTTTTTTCATACTCCTATTTTTCGTTTTGGTTTCAGCATCCCCGGCAAGCTTCTCATACAAATGGTAGCTGATTCCTAGAATGCTATTTCCTTTGAACCATGAATACAACTTTACCATACGTATGGCATCCTTATTCTGGTTTAGATTTCTAGACCAATCAATATTGTTCATGGCATCAGCATGTTCTTTTCCAGATAATTCAGAATTGTTCAGGTTGTGGAATGGAATTTTCATGTCCCATTTTTTGAACTCATCTTCCCAAGTAAGCAATATGTTAGCAGGAGCAATAATAACAGGTTGGCATTTTGGAAATACTTCCAAATATGTCTGAAGAAACACCATGGTCAACCTTGTTTTTCCAGTTCCAGGAGCATGAGAAACAATGCATCCACCAGGGCTACAAGGATCAGCACTCTTCAACTCATCAAGGTCAATGGTTCCTGCCAAATTTGTCCAGATAAACTCTAAACCTTCTTGTTGATGATTGTATAAGCTTTGTTTGATGTTAGGAATAAGGTCCCAAACTGTGCCTTTATTATGAGAGCAAGCAGCTTCTGAGTCACCAACAGAAACGTTAAACTTAGCCCCATCAAAGTCTGAGACATTTTCTACCAGACATGATTTCCTTTTTCGTGATCTTTCCGGAGCCTGTATTATTATTTACAATGGAGCAAACACAAATTAGCAAAAATTTATTTAACCTCTATGGTTTCCATGGTAATCAATAGCTTTTTTACATTTTACAAAATCTTAGTCGGTTAGTCACTTCTACTCAAATGAGAAATTTTGCAGCAATTACATTTACACTAAGATTTATATTGCAGCAGTATAGTTAAGTACATTTATTTAACTATAGTTAGCATCACATTTCCTATATAATAATTCATAACGGTTTAATATAAAGCCGATGGACTTTTAAAGAAAAAACTTTTTTATGCACTTTTTTTAGAATGATTTTTTTTTCAAAAATTAAAGCTTGGATTCAATTTTTGAAAAACACTTTTAAAGAAAAAACAGTATTTTGACCATTTTAAAAGTCAATAATATTGGCTTAAAAAAAGTAATATTTTAGTTTTAGTTTTACTTTTCTGTTAAAAAAAATTATTAGCATCCAAACACATAATAAAATGGGATGTACTTTTTCTCTAAAAGAAAAAAAAACAACCTTTCGGGCAAAAATAATCCATCTAAACTGGCCCTAAATTCATGAGTGAAAAGAAGCTATGATCTCAAGATCCAAAACTAAGGAAAATTATTTTCTATAAACCATCATCAAATCATGCTTACAATTGTGGGCATCATGTACTTGATCTCAATCTGAACCCAAGAACAATATCTGCATAATAACCCAATCTGCTCGTCAAGATACATGTCATGCTTACAAACGAAGGCTTGACTTTCCGTGTTTTCTCTTGCTTCATTTGTCCCTTCACTTCCAATCTGCATTTCATAATATAAAAAAGTTACTTACTGATTTATCGTTACAATTACAGATCCATTTGATTATCGTATATATCAATAAAATCAAGACCAAAATGGGCTTAAGTCTCTTGACAAGTTTAAATTAAAACCCAAATGGTTATTCAGTATTGTAAATTATCTTCATATGGAAATGAAATAGCTGAGTTATTTTTCTTAACACTACCACTAGTACCCTGCTAAGGCATTACTCCTTCACTCACAAATATAGTGAACACAAAAATACAAATTTCAAATTTAAATGTTCTTGAAAACTAATTATTGGAACTGAAATTATATTTTTTATATTTTGCATCAGCCTTTCAGCTAGTAAAAAGAGATTTACCTGGGAATTGATTTTTTCAAGTCTAAGCAATGTTTCCATTTCTTCCCACAACATATCCAACTCCTTCTCAGACTCCGATTTTTCCACCACCGGTTCAGGCTTCTTAATGCCCCACCAATTTTTCAATTGTGGGTGATGAACACCATCAACCTTTTCTTCCACACCATTTGAATCATCTTTAACCGAATCAGGCTTTTCCTTAAAGCATTCAGAAAGGAGATGAATTAAATGTACCTCCTTTGACCTAGATGGCATCCTATGCATTTTATGCAACCCATCTTCGTGACCAATTTCATCATCCACAAAAACCTTCCTTTCACGATTACTGATTCTTACCCAATCTTTATGCTCCTTTCTCTTCTTGTTCTCCATGATTTTAACTTTAGCTGAATCTCCTATCTTCTCTTTGTTTCTTAGCAAAGAAGAAACACCTCTCACACCTGTATCTTTGTTTCATGATTCTCTTTTCCATTAGCATTGTTGTTGGCATCATTTTTCTTTCTCTTATTCAACTTATTTGAATCTCTATTTTGTTCCTTGGTACCCTTTTGTGCTTCATCTTCAGAAAGATAACCACCCAAGACTTCAACATCAGCATTGACATTTTCGACTGTTCTTTTCACTCTCTTTTCATCTTGTTTCTTTGTTTCCTCTTCATACAGCTTGGAAGAACATCCACTCAATACCACTTCAACAGAATCTGATTTCTTCCCTTCATCTTTATCTTGTTCACCACATTCATGATTATTCACAGACGATGGAGTATTGGAAAGCTCTCCCTCCTCTATCTTCTTATCTTTCCTTATTCCATCATTTTTTCTGCAAATTCCACTACTTTCAGTCTCCACTTTAGTCACCAGCTTCTTCTTCTTATCCATCTTCTCCTCATCATCATAAGCGGTAAAACTAACTTCAATGCTTTCACTCATATTATCAACTTGAAAATCTTCATCACTAGTCTCTTCATCCTCGCCCTCTTCCGGTGAAGGCGTAAGATAATCAGCATCTGTGCTATCTTCTTCCTCACTCTGGCTATCTCCATATGAACTATGTTCTTCCTCACTCTCACTATCTCCATCTGAACCATGTTCTTCCTCACTCAAATTATCTCCATCTGAATCAAATGTAATTGGGTTTTCAGCTCCAAAACCACAGCCATCATTGCCAAAGTTTTCAACTTTATCAGCAGAAATATAACTTCCTTTACCTTCTTCATTCTTGTCTTCCTCCCTTTTAACATCCTGAAACCTCTTCTCAGAATGCTTCAATCCCTCTTCAGTACCATTACCATCATCACTCTCATCAATTTCAATCACTTCTATAGGTTCAGGCACATCATCAGATGATTCCCTCAGTCGTTTACTAAATGAAACAGAGGCCAATTCTCCTTCAACCTCGCAATCGGATTCATCTACCCTTTTACCCTTCAAACCACTTTTGCTCCTCTGTTTCCCCTTGGATATAGATGATGAAGCTCGAGATCCAGATTCCATTTTCCCTGTACCTTCACTACTTGTAACAGAGACCCTTTTGCCTTCACTTTCACAAAAAAATTCTCCCAAGAAAACCATATCAGGTTCACCAACCCTCTGTCTCCCCTTGGATGATCCACCATCTGAGAGGCTCAGCAAGTTCAAATTTTTCTTGCTACGGGTTCTGCTCGAAACAGAAGCCGAGTGATCCATGGCACACAACAACAAAGGCAAAACAAAATTTTTATTTTTTTATTTTTTATTTATTTTTCCTTCTGTTTTTCTTGCTGTCTTCCTTCTGCGTCTCAACTTGCCAATTAAACCCACAATACAAAATCTTTCATTTTTCCTCCGAAGTCGTGCAAAATCTACCAAAGAGAGAAGAATGCAAGAAGTTATAACGGGTAGGGAAGAAAATGAGAAAAACATAAAAAAAGGGAAAGTCGATGCAAGCAAAACTAAGAGAGAAAGATAAAGAAAGCGTAACCGAAGGGACACACACACAACAACAACAACAACAACACCAAAAAAAAAAAAAAAAAAAGTGGAAAAAGGAAAACTGAAGAAGAGAAGGACGACGCGGAACAGTTGCTATTTACGTAAATATGGCGCCAAACAGGAAAGCGAATCAACTTGGGTAATAACCCCATTTATGAAACAATTCAATATAAAAAAGTACAAAAAGTCAGAAGCGTAAATGATTTTTTTGGGGGAACTAAAAGGTTCAATATCCTACGTCCTAATTTGTTTGCTACATATTGTACGAAATAATTTATTTGATAAACACATAAAATGTGTGGGATTTATGTAATATGAACTTCAAATCCAATAAATACATAGATACAATCAAATTGCAAAAATCTCCCCGGACAATAAATTTAGCAATACTATGTACAAGTTTTTTGGTTTTTTTATTTGTAGAATTAAATAAAATTACAGTTTCTTAAGATACTAATTAAGGAGGATTTTAAACCAATCGATAAGAACTAGGCATTTAAAAAGAGGATTTCACATTTAAAAGGAGTTAAGAAACATTTAATAAAAAGTATTAAATATTTTTAATTACTTTGAAAAAATTGAAAATATTTTTTGAGTCTTAGATATTAATTTTTATGTTTTTTAATTAAAAGTTACTGATACGGATATATCTACAATATCCTAACCACCTACCTAACAATATGCTAATGGATAAAGGCACAACTATCCTAACAATATAGAACAGCAAGGATAACTCAACAGATAGAAAGTGGAACCCTACAACAACGGGGAAGTCTATAGAAACCCTAGAGGTAAACTCTATAAATAGGAGCTTAAAGACCCCAGGTACACTTTTCAACCTATTTACGAATACTGTCCACATTGTGCACACACCTACGCCTTGGCTAGAAGCCTATTGCTTGTGTGCAGTGATTGGGATATCGGCTATAATCCAAGTATACATCTGACTATACGTTATCTCTGAGCGCATACCATACAGTATAGCAATACGGTCTTTCAAGGACCGGACATTGGCGCCGTCTGTGGGAATCAATAAAATTCGACTCCCATACCACGATGACGAACACCCGTTCGACGTCTAATTTTGCACCACCACCACCAACACATCACTCTACGCTGGGACAGCTCCAGTCAACAGCATCTCCCGTGCTGGTGGATGTACAAGTCGGAGAGGTCGGCTAATAGGAACCCACGCACAGGACCTTTAGCCATGGAAGAGCCAGATCTGCCGACATCAGAAGGACAGGTGGGTGGAGCCATGGAAGAGCTGCCGACAACACAAGGACAGGTGGGTGGAAAGAGGGATGAACGTGGCTTGCGTTTGAGAGAGAAAAGAGAGAGGAGAATACCTCAGTGGCTCCAAGGGTTTGTGACCGCAACACGTGGGTGAGTGGGTGATGCTCATAAGATAAGGGAGAGTGGGCCAGGGGTGGGACTATGGACTTGGGCCAATAGGTAATTGATATTAGTGGGTTGTTAATAAATGGGCTTAGGGTGATGTTAGGCCCAAAGTCAAAATACTTTTAGCTTTCTTAATATTCTGTTGCTATAAGGAGTAGTGGGGACCACAGGGAGGGTTTATCCAATTTGTTGTAACAAACTTTCTCATCTCTCTTGATGTATTCTCTCTGGAGTTGCCGGCGAGCTCGAAATTGCCGTTGATAATATCATATCTGCTACGTATTTCTTCTTTTAATCTTAGATCTGATCATCACTCTATCATTTGGTGCTCTTTTCATTGAGAGAAACTTCCTCAAAAATGGCGGAAGGAACTCGCTCCACAGTTAAGGTGAATATGATGGAAGAATGCATGACAAAGCTTACTCGTCATGATGAACAGTTTAGTGCTCTTGGAGAATTGCTTCAAGGCATGAACCTGAAATTGACATTGATGGAAGCCAAACTGGATCAGAATCAAAAAAATAAATCGGATGTTAAAGGAAGTAGCAGCAATGATTCGGGGTTGAATACCTTCTTTGGGAACAATGCTTACAAGTCAGTGAAATTCTCAGTGCCAAGGTTTGCTGGAGGGAACCCAGAACCGTGGATCCACAAGATTCAACAGTTCTATGGTTTTCATAACCTTAGCGATGGGGACAAACTCACACTGACATCCTTCCAAATGGATGGAACTGCGGAAGACTGGTTTCATTGGATGGATAGGAGCCATCGGTTGACAACTTGGAATGCGTTTGTAATAGCCTTACGTTCCAGGTTCGGACCTTCTAAATATAGAGATCTTAGAGGAGAATTGGGAAGGTTGGTGCAGAATACAACAGTGACAGAATATCAGAAGGAGTTTGAAAATTTGTCCAACCAAATTATAGGGATAGATGACGTTACCTTGCAGAGTTACTTTGAGAATGGACTCAGATCTGAAATTAGGAAGGAAGTCCGAATGCATCTTCCTGAATCACTGCAGAATGCCATTGAATTGGCTAAGGTGGTGGAGGATAAGTTTAATGATAGAGCTCCTACACGAGTTGCTTTTCCAAGGAACTACAGTAACAGCAACACAATCAGACAACAACCTGGTATTTTACCAACACCAACAAAAGGAGGAGCCATCAACACGGCAGCAGCAAAAGAAAACTTACCAGTCAAGCGTTTGTCAGCGGAGGAAATGATGGAAAGGAGGGAAAAGGGCCTTTGTTACTATTGTGATGAAAAATTTAATAGGAATCATATATGTAAGGGAAAAATGTTCTTGCTGCTCATTCAAGAAGAGGAAGAAGAAGAGAAGGATGAAGTGCTCCAAATTACTAATGAGACGATTGGAGGTGAGGAGGAAGTACCGGGAATCAGTTTGCATGCTATGGATGGACAGTACTCTTCTAGCACCCTGAGATTGAAGGGGCTCATCAACAAGAAGCCAGTTCAGGTGTTGGTAGATGGAGGATCCACCCATAATTTTGTGCAGGAGAGGTTGGTTAAGTTTCTCGGGTTAGAGGTGAGGCCTACTACTCAGTTCAAGGTATTGGTGGGAAATGGAGCTAGCTTGGGATGTAAGGGTGTTTGTCAACAAGTGGAGTTAGAACTGCAAGGAAAAAAATTCCTTACTGATCTCTTTGTTCTTCCAATACAAGGGGCCGAGGTGGTACTGGGGGTACAGTGGTTATCTGAGTTTGGGGATGTGACTACTAACTACAAACAGTTAGTCTTAAAGTTTCGAAGGCAGGGGGAGTTGGTGGAATTACAAGGAGAGAGCCGAATACAAGTGGAACCCATAGAGCTTCATCAGCTTCGTAGGCTCACAAATTCCGATGCTGTGGCCACCTATTTTCAGCTGCAAACTATTGATCATCAGGATTTTCAAGAGCCATGCAGGGAGGAAGGGTGCCATTCCTTAATTCAGCCAGTGTTACTGGAATATGAAGATGTCTTTGCCACTCCCACTCAGCTACCTCCCAGGCGACTAGAGGACCATAGGATTCACCTGGAACCTGAAACCAAAGCAGTTAATGTTAAACCATACAGGTATCCATATTTTCAGAAATCAAAAATTGAAAAAATGGTCAAAGAAATGCTAGATACTGGGGTCATCAGACCTAGCTTGAGCCCTTTTTCATCACCAGCTCTACTGGTCAAGAAGAAGGATGGGACTTGGAGGTTTTGTGTAGATTACAGGGCTCTAAACCAAGTGACCATACCAAACCGATTTCCAATTCCGACAGTGGATGAGATGCTAGATGAACTCACAGGCTCTGTCATTTTCTCAAAAATGGATTTGCGCTCAGGATATCACCAAATCAGAATGGCTCCTGAGGACGTGTATAAAACGGCCTTTAGGACTAATCAAGGGCACTACGAGTTTGTTGTGATGCCCTTTGGGCTCACCAATGCCCCAGCTACTTTTCAGGGCATAATGAATTCGATTTTGAAGGAGTTCTTGCGCAAATTTGTTATCGTATTCTTTGATGACATATTGATATACAGTAAGTCATCAATAGAACATGTGGACCATCTAAGGCAAGTAATGGAGTGTGTTAGGCAGAATCAGTTATATGCTAAAAGATCTAAATGTGCCTTCGGACAAAAAGAAGTGGAGTATTTAGGTCACATAGTGGATGCAAAGGGAGTGAGACCAGACGTGGGTAAGATTCAGGCCATACAAGGTTGGGGTAAACCTTCCAATGTGAAGCAGCTACGTGGGTTTCTTGGGTTGGCAGGATATTACCGCAAATTTGTTCGCGATTTCTCTCACATTGCAGCCCCATTAACTGCATTATTGCACAAGGGAGCCTTTATCTGGAATGATAGGGCCGAGCAAGCCATGTTTGAGTTGAAGGCAGCACTGTCTAACCCTCCTATATTGGCTCTACCTGATTTCACTAAAAGGTTTGTTTTGACCACTGATGCCTCAGGGGTTGGAGTAGGGGCTGTGTTGAGTCAGGACAGTCAGCTGATAGCTTATTTCAGCAAGAAACTCAACCCGAAAATGCAGCAGGCCTCTACATATGTGAGGGAGATGTTCGCCATCACGGAAAGCGTGGCGAAGTGGCGACAATACCTCTTGGGAGGACCCTTTACTATTAGAACGGATCAGAAAAGTCTTAGGGATATGATGGGGCAGGTTATCCAGACCCCGGAACAACAACGATTTTTAGTCAAATTACTTGGATTTGACTACACCATAAAATATTACCCTGGAGCCGTGAACAAAGTAGCTGATGCACTCTCTCGCAAGGCTGAGACAGAACAATCAGGAGACGACGGAAGTGCTTGTGTAATGGTAATCACCACTGTCACTCATAACCTGATTGACCAAATCAAAACAGAAGTTCAGAATGTAGCAGAATTGATTCAATTGAAAGAAAAAATTGAAAGGGGAATAGAGGGGTACGAACATTACAGCATCAGAGATGGGCTAATTCTCTTTAAGGGAAGAATCACCTTGGCTTCAAACTCAGAGCTACGCACAGTTGTCCTCCACGAGTTCCATTCGTCGTTAATTGGGGGTCATGGAGGGGTAAAACGAACATTACAGAGGGTGTTTCCCATATACTATTGGCCTAATCAAAAAAAAGATGTCCAAGAATTTGTAAGGACTTGTCCGATTTGTCAGGTGACAAAATACCAACCAATGTCTCCTGCAGGACTCCTACAACCACTGTCGATACCACTGGCGATCTGGGAAGACTTATCCATGGACTTCATCACCGGACTCCCAAGCTCCGACGGGAAAACGGCCATCTTGGTGGTTGTTGATCGCCTCTCCAAATACGCCCATTTTATTGGATTACCACCCAACTTCTCAGCTACAAAGATCGCTTCGGTTTTTGTGGAACATATCTGCCGCTTACATGGCATTCCGCGATCCATCGTGTCAGATAGGGATAGCATATTTGTGAGCAAGTTTTGGGCTGAATTGGCACGTTTGAGTGGCACAAAACTTTGTTACAGTACTGCTAATCATCCTGAAACAGATGGGCAAACCGAAGTTACTAACAGGGGACTTGAACAATACTTGCGTTGCTACACAATGGAAACACCAAAGCAGTGGATGTACTACCTACCGTGGGCGGAATTCTCCTATAATTCAGCCTACCACTCTTCTATTGGGACATCCCATTTCCATATTGTCTACGGAAGGGCACCACCTAACATTCCAGCGTATGAAGGAACAACATCCCATATTGAAGCCGTTGATGTCCTGTTGACTCATCGTGATACCATTATACGCAAACTCAGAGAGACCCTGCACAAAACAAGACAGAGGATGAAGACTCAATCAGACAAGAAAAGAAGAGATGTGCAATATGAGGTGGGTACCCAAGTTCTGGTTAAGCTACAACCGTACCGGCAGCGATCCGTTCGAAATCAAACTTTTTCGAAGCTCCGACGCCGTTTCTATGGTCCGTTCGTCATCACCGAACGCGTGGGTCTGGTAGCATACCGCTTGGATCTTCCGGCTGAGTCCAAGATCCATCCTGTGTTCCATGTGGCGCTCCTCAAGCCGTATCGCCAGAATCCAGGGTTCCACTCGGTTCCATTACCACCAACAAGTTGGGACAACCACCCAATCACCAAACCGGTGGCTGTGCTTCGAACTCGAGTGCTGCAACAAGGAAAAAACGAAACTTTACAGCTACTGGTGCAATGGGAGGGCTTGCCATTAGAGGATGCGACATGGGTTTCATATCCGGAGTTCGAACAGGCTTTTCCAAGCTTCGATCTTGAGGACAAGATCGATTTTTCAAGGGGAAGGGGAAATGATAGGAACCCACGCACATGACCTTTAGCCATTGAAGAGCCAGATCTGCCGACATCAGAAGGACAGGTGGGTGGAGCCATGGAAGAGCTGCCGACAACACAAGGACAGGTGGGTGGAAAGAGGGATGAACGTGGCTTGCGTTTGAGAGAGAAAAGAGAGAGGAGAATACCTCAGTGGCTCCAAGGGTTTGTGACCGCAACACGTGGGTGAGTGGGTGATGCTCAGAAGATAAGGGAGAGTGGGCCAGGGGTGGGACTATGGACTTGGGCCAATAGGTAATTGATATTAGTGGTTTGTTAATAAATGGGCTTAGGGTGATGTTAGGCCCAAAGTCAAAATACTTTTAGCTTTCTTAATATTCTGTTGCTATAAGGAGTAGTGGGGACCACAGGGAGGGTTTATCCAATTTGTTGTAACAAACTTTCTCATCTCTCTTGATGTATTCTCTCTGGAGTTGCCGGCGAGCTCGAAATTGCCGTTGATAATATCATATCCGCTACGTATTTCTTCTTTTAATCTTAGATCTGATCATGCACCGCCCCCAAGAACCCAGTCTAACGCAGCGGTGGCGGCAGCATGCCCACAAAACAATCAATCAGAAGACGTGACCAATAGAGCCATGAATGCGATCCTTCAAAGGATGCAAGAGATGGAAAACAGATTTCTAGCTTAGCAAAGGTTAAACGTCCAAAGGATGGAGGAAATGCAGGCTAAGATAAGAAGCCACAACACTGAAGGCCGAGTTGGAGGGGCTAGCCAAGCCGAAACCGGCGGACCACAGCAACAGAACATGGCTGCGGGACCAAGAACATGCAGAACCTTCATCACGACAATCATCAGGAGGGCGGAGGCCAGGCAAACAATCAGGAAGATAACTACCTCCATGACGAGGAGGCCAACGATAGCCCCTTCACTGAAAGGCTCATGAACCTGGCGATTCTGGCGAGATTCAAAAGTGCTAGGATACCACCATACGATGGAAGTCAGGATACCTAGAGGCCTTCAAGACTGAGATGTTGTTCAAAGGGATAACTGGACCTATCAAGGCCAGAATCTTCGCGACGACATTAACAGGTCAAGCAATGACTTGGATAACCAGGCTCCCCAGAAACTCGATCGACTCGTTCGAGGACTTAGCTCGGAACTTTCGTCTAAATTTCGCAACAAGTAAGGCGCATCCGATGCTGGCTTATGCCTTGGGCAGAATCCGGCAAAAGGAGAACGAATCATTGAGGAAGTACCCTGACAGACTCAAAGACGCCGCCCTCAAGGTTCGTAATTTAACCGAACCAGTACACCTGCATTTGATCATCTCAGGACTAGATGGTGATTCCCCCCTTGCGAGGTCAATCTACAAGAACCCGGTCAACGACCTGGAGGAGTTCCGACGGAGGTCGGATAAATACATTGATGTTAAAGACATGCAAAAAGTTTATGGGGAGTCCCGGGGTCGGAGCCCTAACCGCCGAAGTCTGAGTAAGAAAAATAAGAACCGGGATCAGCGGGGGTCGAAGAAAGGGAACGACAATCACGACAGGGGGATGGATAACCGATCTTCCAGGAAGAAATACGACAATTACACGCCCCTAAATGTGTCCAGATCCCGGATTTGGAAGGAGGTGTGTCAAACAGAGATGCGCAACGTCGCAAGACCCCGACCCCTCAAGGCCAAAAGCGGATTAGACAAGAACAAATACTGTGCGTTCCATGACCAAAATGTTCATATCACGGATGATTGCTGGGAAGGCAATACATTATTCGAACTCAGGGTAAAAAGAATGGCAAGCGAAGGCAAAGAAGCCGGAGCCGAAGCCACAGCCTAAAAAGAGAGGATAGAAGAGACCCAGAGCAAGACCGCCCTTCAAAGGGCAGAAAGGTCGATGATAAAGACGAGGAATTTCAAGAAGTCGAGTTTGAATGTAATGTTATAAGCGGCGTGTAACACCCCGTTCTAGAACCGGTTTGTTAACATCAACTTATGATATTAAGCGCAGTTACAATCACATTGGTGCAATTAAAATCCGGTTAAATTTTTCTTTTAAACAAGACGAACTAAAATTACCCAATTGCGTGACCATAACCATAATACATTGCGGAATAAAATAATTAAAGCTTAATACCATACAATAATTTCATTTATTATGGTCTCCATTTGTCCATTATATTATAGGATTTTTCATTATTTACGCGTGGGTTCAAACCGCGCTCAAATCGGAGCACCGTAGCCCAAGTTATGAGATTTTTACGAAATGGAATGCTGAATTTCCCAGGACTCCTACGCTCCAAGCGTAGATCCCACGCTCCGAGCATGGACAGTCAGAAGGTGGACGCTCCAAGCATGGATCCCACGCTCCTAGCGTGGACAGTCGGGAGCAAGCACCCAAAACAGGGCAGTTTGACCTACCTGTGGTGTTTTAACCATAACTTGAGTTATACTTATCCAAATTACACAATCTTGGTCTCTATGGAAAGCTAAGAAACATATCTACAACTTCCATCAAGACACAAGGGTCCAAATCTATCATATAGGATACGAAAATTGGACAACAAGGCAGGGTACCTTTATTTTAAATTGGTTTTCCAACCTAAAGGTCTTCTTTCACCTAATTTACATAATATAATCCTTTCAATACATGAATTCTAGTCTCTCTAGATACTCATACAAAAGAGAAGCATGCATATCGTTTCATCATATATGCAAATATCCAATAATTACAACATTACATCATGATTACAAGTTTCAATTACAAATCATGGGACTTAGCTACAAAACACTATGATCAACTCCTTGGCTCCCATCAACAAAAGAGATACCAAAGAGGATGAGCATAGACTAAGTCCAACCAATTAAACATAGCATGCATATAACAAATGACTTTCATTTACAATCTTGTACATATGAACTACAAAATAGCATGCTTAATCAAATGACCCTAAGCCTTCCTATGTCCATTTACTTCAAATATGGCCACTTGCCATCAGAGGCTCCTGCAGCATCCTTGCCTGAAAGGGGGTCCCCAACAACACGGGGTGAGATATACGAATATATCCAGTAAACCAGGGGCCCTTGGAGCATCTCTCCACCCCATAGTTCAATAACAGTGTAATAGCAATGACAATAATAATGCAGCAAATACATATCCATGCAAGTGTACACAACATCTCCAGGAGAAATCCCTCGAGCTCTCGAGCTGTCCTAAGGATACTCAGATGCAAATAGTCCTACTGGCCAGCTAAACTACTAAGTATGATTTACGCATCGTCATGCTACATACCAACATATGGAAACACCATCCTATGTCACACCAAAGCATGCAAATACGTATAACAAAGCATTACAATATTTCATTGCATTTATATACAACAACACACCATTACCCGTTCAGGGCTTGGTGGAACAATAAAGGGAATTACACCAAAGGTCTGAAGGCTTACCTCAATGCTTCCAACTTAACCTTTGTTCTTCACCAATCTTCACAACACAATTATCAATCCCAAGGAGCTAACCGAGCTCCATAGCTTGCTCCAATGGTTGGTTACTCACAGTTGGTCCAAATGCCTCAATCCTAAGCATCACATGGACAATATCAACAATCAACCAACCAAACCATTGATTACCAAAACAAGCCAAACCATAGTCAAATGCATAATTTTGTAATTTTCCAAACAAAATCATATGACTATATAAACTTATTTTCACCGATTAAATGTCATTCCTAGCATTTTTCTCAACATACTCTAGGCCTCAATCTTCCTAGAACATAGCCCATTTACTCACATAATTATAAACCCTAAACACTATTAATCATCTTCCCCAATCATACATTTCTCATGAAAATAGAGTTCAAGGAGTAGAATCTTACCATCAATGGTTGCACAACCAAGGATTGGTTACTCCTCAAGCTTCCATGGAAGTAGGAACTCTCAAATCTCACAACTTCTCCAATGGGTCGCAACTTTGGGAGGAGGAATCTCATAACACACTACTCCCCACCAAGACCCAAGCTAGGATTGTGAAAGAGGGGAAGATTTGGAGTGGTTTAGGCTTTGGAATCACACAAAACCATCAACAATTGCACACTCTAGGGTTTTCTCCCCCTTCCTCTCTTCTTCTCTTTCCCTTTTCTTCTTCTTTCCTTTTCTTCTTCTCTCCCTTTTCTTCCTGCACACGAGGGTTGGGGAAATATGGGTGCCCTAAGTGGCTTCCCACTTAACACAGGTTAAGTGGGTATTAGTTCATCTATCTATTCAATTCCATAAATTACCAAACTTTACCCAACAGTCTGGAATATTTTTCTAGGAATATTTCTACTTCTATTTTTATATTTTGGATACTTTTGTCTACACCCATTTATACCCCTTAATTTTCACAGAGTACACTTTTTACCTCAAAAGTGACCCCAATTAATTTTATAAGGGAATTTACTTATTTTTACTCCCTATTACATGCTTAATTATCTAATCACATGTATTTTGCTAATTAATTATATTGGGCTATTATAGTCACCCCACCTTTTAGCGATTTTGTCCGCAAAATCAAGACATACCTGTCCTTAAACTCAGGATACTGACGGAGAAGCTCATCTTCCCGCTCCCAAGTGGACTCTTCAGGTGTCCTTCCTTCCCATTGAACTTTCACCATAGGAATAGATTTGTTCCTCAGCCTCTTCTCATCCCGCTCGAGTATTTTCAGTGGCCCAATAGGAGTTTTCAAGTTTTCCCGAATCTCAATATCATCGGGTTGAACCACATGAGAAGGATCAGCTACATATTTTCTCAGCTGAGAAACATGTAATACATCTTGTATATTGGATAGTTGAGGAGGCAAGGCAAGCTGGTAGGCAACCGGTCCTACCCTACGTAGAATCTGATAGGGTCCAATAAATCTAGGACTCAGCTTCCTCACTCCCAGGGCTCGTCCCACACCCGTAACTGGTGATAACTTTAGGAACACATGATCTCCCTCCTCAAACTCTAGAGGCCGATGCTTGAGATCATAATAACTCTTCTGGCGATCTTGGGCCTTTTTCAGACGATCCCTAATCATTTTGATCTGTTCAGTGGTCTCCTGAACAAAATCCAATCCAAATCGCTCTGAGTCTCCCACCTCTGCCCAGCAAGTAGGTGTCCTACACCTGCGACCATACAAGGCCTCGTAGGGAGCCATACCCAGACTAGCATGAAAACTATTATTATATGAAAACTCAACCAGTGGAAGGTATTGATCCCATGTCGTACCCTGCTCCAGAGTGCAAGCCCTCAACATATCCTCCAACGTCTGAATGGTCCTCTCAGTCTGACCATCCGTATGTGGATGACAGGCAGTACTCAGTCTCAACCGAGTGCCAAGAGCCTCCTGCAATGCTCCCCAGAAGCGAGAAGTGAACTTCGGGTCCCGATCACTAACAATATTCTCAGGCACCCCATGAAGCCTCACAATCTCCTTCACATAGAGCCTGACCAATTTCTCAGCAGAGAAATCTACCCGAACTGGTAAAAAGTGTGCGGATTTTGTCAATCTATCCACAATTACCCAAATAGAATCATAACTAGCCTGTGTTCGCGGCAACCCCACTACGAAATCCATGGAGATACTCTCCCATTCCATTCAGGAACATCCAGTGGTTGCAACATACCAGAAGGTTTTTGGTGCTCAATCTTGACCTTCTGACATACCAGACACTTGGAGACAAATTCAGCAATATCTTTCTTCATACCAAGCCACCATAAATTAATCTTTAGGTCCTGATACATCTTTGTAGCTCCCGGATGGACAGTGAATTGACCCCTATGGGCCTCTATCATCACTTCCTCTGTCAACTGTCTAGGTACAACAATACGACCCTGATATAATAGTATACCCTCATCATTGCAGGATACACCACTCTGACCTTTCAGTCGTTTAGCACTTTCATTTTGCAGCTGAGCATCTTTAATTTTTGTCATCATTTCGTTCTCAATTCTTATAATTTCGATGTCACAAATTCTGCCTGGAAAGACTTCAGACAATTTCATATCTCTGAACCTCTCGATTACATCAAAATCTCTCATCATCATGCTTGCCATGCTCACTGACTTTCGGCTCAATGCATCTGCTACAACATTAGCCTTGCCGGGATGATATTTCAATTCGAAATCGTAATCCTTTAAGAATTCAGTCCACCGTCGTTGCCTCATATTCAACTCTTTTTGATCAAATAAGTACTTAAGGCTCTTGTGGTCACTAAATATGACAAACTTCATGCCATACAAGAAGTGCCTCCACTGTTTCAATCCAAAAACGATTGCGGCAAGCTCTAAGTCATGAGTCGGATAGTTTTCTTCATGAGGTTTCAGTTGCCTCGAAGCATACGCTACCACTCTCCTATCTTGCATCAGTACACAACCCAATCCCTTTTTAGAAGCATCACTGTACAACTCAAATTCACCTTCCGGATCAGGAAGTACTAACACTGGAGCAGTTGTCAACTTTTCCTTTATCTTCTGAAAACATTCTTCGCATTCATGCGTCCAAATAAACGGAGTATCCTTCCGGGTCAAACGGGTCAATGGCAAAACCATTTCCGAAAATCCTTTAATAAATCTCCGGTAATAACCAGCCAAACCCAGAAAACTCCTTACTTCAGTCACAGTCTTGGGCCTCTCCCAATCAATAACTGCCTCTATTTTATTAGGATCAACCGCCACCCCATCAGCAGAAATGACGTGACCCAGAAACTGCACTTGAGAAAGCCAAAATTCACATTTAGACGGCTTTGCATACAGCTGTTTATCTCTGAGGATTTGCAGTACAGTTCTCAAGTGATTCTCATGCTCTTCCTTACTCTTGGAATATATCAAGATATCATCAATAAACACAATCACGAATTGATCCAGAAACGGTTTGAAAATACTATTCATATAATCCATAAACACCGTCGGAGCATTAGTGAGTCCAAATGGAATTACCTGATACTCATAATGTCCATATCTAGATCGGAAAGCAGTCTTCGGAATATCTTCCTGCTTAATTCGGATCTGATGATAACCTGACCTCAAGTCAATCTTTGAAAAGACACAAGCACCCCTCAACTGATCAAGCAAATCATCTATGCGAGGGAGAGGATACTTGTTCTTAATAGTCACCTTATTCAACTGACGGTAATCAGTGCACAATCTCATGCTACCGTCCTTCTTCTTGACAAATATCACTGGTGCTCCCCACGGGGACACACTAGGCCTAATAAACTGCTTAGCCGAAAACTCCTCAATATGCTTCTTCAACTCGGCTAATTCCGGTGGTGACATCCGATACGACGCCAGAGAAATGGGTCCTACACCAGGCAACAAATCTATGGTGAACTCAATCTCTCTGTGAGGTGGAAGCTGCGGAATCTCATCCGAAAACACATCCACAAACTCCTTCACCACAGGAATATTGTCAATCTCCTCATGACTTCCACCCACTAAGCCCCCCACAAAGACATATCCCAATGCCCCGGCCCTCAAAGCCTTTCTAACTTGCAACACAG
>JAVKPL010011615.1:0-52862 GCA_032173675.1 Gastrolobium villosum | reverse complement strand
AAAAATCTCAATCTTCGCGCTCCTCTGCCATGATTGTTTTAACTTTGAACACGCAAGCAACTGCCTTATCTCCTTGCTCCTATTTTTTTGGGGTCTCTCTTTTGTCCCTCAACTGAGCCCACGTCAAGATCTAGTTAAGCCTTGTTATTTTTCTGTTTCATTGGTTGCAGCTAAGAGAATTGGGCCAACTCTTAACCAGGTGGGTCACTAAAGCAAACAAGCCCAACATGTTGGTTGCATTTGCTTCTTGGTCTTCAGCCCAAGTTAACAACATAGTTAGGGTACCAACAACATGTAATAGCTATGTGAAACACAACACTAGCTAGCACCAACATAAGAAAGATTAATGCTTATCTTGTAGTGTGCACGTAACCAAATTCAAAGGATAAAAATATTTAGCTACAGGCTTGGCTTGTGGAAATCAGAAGGTACCCTGAAAGGAATGAGTGATTTAAATAAACTTGGTATTTTGATTGTGTTACTATTATATTCAAAAGAAGCCTTTAAATAGGCAAACCAATACAAAGGCTACGTACTGGAAAGAGGAGCTTACAAACAGAATCTCTAAGATCCTAACAATCTCCAATATCTAAACTCTTAATTACAAACAGAATCTCTAAGATCCTAACAATCTCCAATATCTAAACTCCTAAACAAATATTATCTATAGTTACAAACAGAATCTCTAAGATCCTAACAATCTCCAATATCTAAACAATCTAATATCTAAACCAATTAACAATCTCCAATACTCCCCCTCAAGTTGGAGCATGTAAGGATGAAATGCCCAACTTGGGAAGAAATCCAAGGAACGTGCGCTGTCCTAAGGCTTTGGTGAACAGATCTGCAAGCTGGGCAGAGGAACGAACATGAGCAGTAACTATGGTATTTGCCATGATATGGTCACGCACAAAATGACAATCCAATTCAATATGTTTCGTTCTTTCATGGAAAACTGGGTTTGCAGCTATATGTAAAGCTGCCTGATTATCACAAAATAATTCCATAGGAGTCGAGTGAGAGACACCAAGGGCGGCAAGGAAGGATTTAAGCCAAACTAGTTCTGCGGTAGCGGCTGCCATTGATCTGTACTCCGCTTCGGCTGATGAACGAGAGACAGTTACTTGTTTCTTCGTTTTCCAAGAGATTGGTGAACTTCCCAACATAATAAAGAAGCCGGTAAGAGATCTTCGAGTGAGGGGACACGACGCCCAGTCTGAGTCGCAGTATGCATGGATTTTAAGATCACAATCTGAGCGCAAAAGGAGGCCCTGTCCAGGATTTAGTTTAACGTACCTGAGGACCCGTATGACTGCTTCGAAGTGTGCTTGTTTAGGATGCTGCATAAATTGGGAGAGGATATGAACCACATAGCTCAAGTCTGGCCTTGTAATGGTAAGGTAAATTAACTTTCCAATCAGTCTCCTATATCGTTCAGGGTTCTCACATGCTGGCCCTTCCTCCAAAGCCAGGCGATGATTTTGCTCGATAGGAGAATGTGATGGTTTGCATCCACTAAGACCTGCCTCAGAAAGAATGTCTAAAGCATACTTTCGCTGACATAAGAACAAGCCCTTCTTGCTACGGGCAATTTCGATACCCAAGAAGTATTTCAAGTGTCCCAGATCTTTGATTTTGAAGCACCGATTGAGGTAGGCTTTCACGTCACTGCATGCTTGTGTGTCATTCCCTGCCAAGATGATATCATCTACGTACACTAAAAGGGCCAAGAAAGTGGCTCCTCTTTGAAGTGTAAACAGTGTGTAGTCCGCTCTTGATTGGACAAAACCATACGTTGTCAAGGATGTGCTCAGTTTGGAGAACCAGTTTCGCGGAGATTGTTTCAAGCCGTAGAGAGATTTGTCAAGACGACATACCTTATTGTTTGAACCATTGCTGAAACCTGGTGGAAATCGCATGTAAACTTCTTCGCTTAGATCGCCATTCAGGAAAGCGTTGTGCACATCAAGTTGGTGTAAGTCCCAGTTTTTAGCAGCTGCTACTGACAGCAGCGTCCGAACACTCACCATCTTCGCAACGGGTGCATACGTCTCGCTGTAGTCTTCTCCGGCAATTTGATGGTTTCCGGCGATCACTAGTCGTGCCTTATAGCGTTCCACAGTTCCATCAGATTTATATTTAATTTTGTAGACCCATTTGCTTGGAAGAGCATGTTTTCCTGGAGGTAATTCAGAGATGTGCCAAGTGCCATTATCCTCCAATGCATTAATTTCTAATCTCATGGCCTCCACCCATCGTGAGTCATTCATGGCTTCGCGAAAGTTTTTAGGTTCTTGACCTGCATCGATGGCTGCAACAAAAGCTCGATGTTGCGCAGAAAAATTATTCAAACTAACATAATTACTCATTGGATACTGAATACCTGAGGTGAGATTGGTGTGGACAGTGGGAGGTGAATGTGTTTCAGCCATATGACACGCGTAGTCCTGCAGGTAGGAGGGCGGCTTTCGTGCACGTGGTTGACGTTGAGGAGAGGAGTGCTGCACTGCATGTTCCGTTGTAATCGGACGATCTTCTAATGGAGGCTGGAAAGCTGTTATATCAGGACTTTTTTCCAAACGAGAGTCACTCCCCCTTTCCTCCGAAACTGGTTCCTCAAGAATTGGAAGTTCAGAAGGTTGTTCTCTCACCATAGTCTCCTTGTCGATTGCGGGTTGTGCTGGAGGTGAGTTAGGCACAGGCTCATCTCTTGGTTTGGCTTGAAATGGGAATATATTTTCTTGAAAAGTAACATCCCTTGATACAAATCGTTCTTGTGTTTCCAAATCCAGCAATCTCCAACCTTTTTGTCCAGTGGGATACCCAATGAAGGCACAACGTCGTGACCGTGAGGCAAATTTGTCATGAGGTTTGGGTCGGGTGTTAGCATAGCACAAGCATCCAAATGTGCGTAAGGTACTGTAATCTGGTGCTTCTCCATTTAGTACTTCATGAGGTGACTTTCCTTGAAGGATTTTTGTGGGTGTTCTGTTGATCAAATGCGCTGCAGTGAGGACGCTTTCTTCCCAGAATTCAACTGGCATACCTGCATGAAAGACCAATGCTCTTGCCACATTAAGTATATGTCTATGTCTCCTTTCTACCCTACCATTCTGCTGTGGTGTATAGACACACGTGGTTTGCTGCAAAATTCCTTTCTCACTAAGGAGCCTCATTATTTTATTGGATTTGAATTCCGTCCCATTATCAGAACGTATTGTTTTCACACTCTTACCAAATTGATTAGTTACCATAGCCAGGAATTTACTTACTCGATCGTAAGTTTCACTTTTGTCTGCCATCATATATACCCACAAACTCCTACTAAAATCATCCACAATAGTTAAAAAATAATGAGCACCCGAGAAAGAAGAAGTCTTGTAAGGTCCCCAAGTATCACAATGCACTAAATGAAAACAATCCTTACTTCGGGAATAGCTTAAAGGAAACACAGATCGAGTTTGCTTGGCACGTTGACAAACTTCACATGCCTTATTAATTACATCTTTATTCAAAACAAAATTAAATTCTGGAATCAAAGATAATGCTTGATATGACGGGTGTCCTAGCCTGTTATGCCACAACTCCACAGATTTTCCTGCTCGAACTGTTGAAGCTGAAGCACGCGTGGACTGAAACACATATACTCCATCACTAAGTTCACCCAAACCAATCTCCCTCTTCAGCATTAGGTCCTGCAAAGAGCAACTTTTATCAGTAAACGTCACTATATTTCTGTTGTGTTTCAACAATTGCGAGACGGAAATCAGGTTACATATCAATTGAGGCACATATAACACATTTTCCAGATCTAATTGTCCATCAAGTACAACAGTTCCTTCCTTTTTTGCACACGTGACAGATCCGTTTGGCAAGGTTACACACAAAGGTTGAATATTTGTGATTTTTTGTAAAAGGTTTAAGGACCCTGTCATGTGACGAGAGGCTCCACTGTCCACAAGCCATTGGATATGAGTATTCTTACCAGAGAGGCTTTCACTTGATGACCGTGGTTGATCGATCAGTGCCATCAACTTGTTGACAATTTCTGGTGTCAGCATCGAGTTTGTAGTGACCTGCTGCGGGGTGTCAGATGGCTGAGACATCACACGTTGGTTGTTATCCCAAGTCACCGCTGCATGCGCATGCTCCTGCATATAACGTCCCCCCGAACGTCCTCTTCCTCGCCCTCGTCCACCGGTTCTATTTGGTGGGAATCCAATGATATTCCAGCACTTGGAAGGATCGTGGTTAGTTTTTCCACAGTGAGGACATGGGAACCGTTCAGTCTGTTTCTCAAATGGCACACGTTGCCGTTCAGTCTGTTTCTCAAAGGGCACACGTTGCACTGTTTTCTCCATCTTCTCCTTGGATTCAACACGCGATGCATAGCCCACCACGTTCGCTCTTTCTTCTTGATTACGCGCTATGTTACGGTGAGTTTCTTCTTGCGTAACCGTGGCATACACTTTGTTCACAGAAGGCAGGGGCGAGCTATTCAATATTTGTGACCGTAAGTTGCCAAATATGGTTTTGTCCAAACCCATAAGAAATTGGTAGACTCGGTCATGTTCCCTCTCTTCTTCAGTCTCCTTCGCGTATGCACATTTATCTCCACATGCACACGCCTTGCGAGCTTTGCTCCCTTCAAGCTCGTCCCATATTCCTCGCAGCTTTGTGTAGTATTCTCCCACACTGCTGCCAAGTTGTTTTATATTAGCCAAACTCGTTTTGAGCTGGTACTGACGGGAGAAATTTTCCACAGCATACCTTTCTTTTAGGTCGTCCCAAAGATCCTTCACCTCATCAAAGCATTTGATGAATGGTTGGAGCTTTGGGTCAATGGTGTTGTGTATCCAGCCATTGATCATCGAGTTACACATCTCCCAAGCTCGCCATTCTTCTGCGTCTTCCTCGTCTGGTTTCTTCACGACTCCGGTTATGAATCCCAACTTATTTTTGGCCTTAAGTGCGTTTTTCATGAGCTTAGCCCAATTTTCGTAGTTGGCCTCTCCGCGCAGCAATACAGTTGTAAGCAAAATGCCTGGGCTATCTGAGTTTGCCAGGTGATACGGGGACGCCGGGTCCGACGGCTTCAACTTGCTGGCTCCTTCTCTGGCCATACTCGTAGGGCTAGCTTTCACACTTGTCTACACAAACTTTGCGGAAAGCGTGGTTTATCAGGAATGCTCTGATACCAAAATAAACTTGGTATTTTGATTGTGTTACTATTATATTCAAAAGAAGCCTTTAAATAGGCAAACCAATACAAAGGCTACGTAATGGAAAGAGGAGCAAAACAAACTCTTACAAACAGAATCTCTAAGATCCTAACAATCTCCAATATCTAAACTCCTAATTACAAACAGAATCTCTAAGATCCTAACAATCTCCAATATCTAAACTCCTAAACAAATATTATCTATAGTTACAAACAGAATCTCTAAGATCCTAACAATCTCCAATATCTAAACAATCTAATATCTAAACCAATTAACAATCTCCAATAAATTTAATGCGAATATTCTAGACGTGTGAGTGAGTAGTCAAATTGGTACACATAGTAAGGGAAGAGTCTATAAGGTAATAATGAAATCAAGAAGTTAAAATCAATCAAGAAATAATGAAATCAAAGAATATTCAAGAGCTAATATCCCTAATTCCACCTTCTAGAAATCCTTTTATTCATACTCGCTTATGGTTATTCATTCATATGAGTTAATATCTTCTAGAAGATACTCATTCCATGACTGATTATTGTCTCTTGATATTGTTATCATCATAGGGTTCTCATTATCATGTAAACTTCTAACCTAATTGTATTCTCCACCCTAGTCTAATACTAACTTTAGCATAAAAAATCAAAGTCTCGAGGTACACGACTCTTATTTTGTCAAAGAACCATCACCATCAATCAAAGAGATTTAAAGAAGCCATCCTTCATCATTCAGGTAATTTAATTCACTCAATAATGGAAATTGGTTTGATACTTGGATCTTCAATCAAGATAAACCTTCTTGAGGGTTATAGAAGTTTGATGTTGTAAATCTCTTGTGATTGGAGAGGAGTTTCTAATAAAGTTGGATGATAACTTCATATTACAACATTGTCGTGTCAAGGGTGGTGGCAATTTTCTATCAAACACTTGGGTGATTTTGGAGAATGTCATCCATACGAAATTAAAAGGAAATAATCGAGTGATTGTATTTCAACTTGGTAATACAATAGGTGGAGGGATATTCCCAGTAACAAATTTTTTCACTACCAACTTACTACTCATCTAATCACCATTAGATTAACATTTTCTCTCTCTTCAAATTTTTTTTAATATTCTCTCTCTTTGATCCAATGATGATGTGATGAATAGTAAATTAGTAATAAGAATTTTTGGTAGTTAGAATATCCTTACTCATACAATAGATGCCAGTAGTATTGGCATGAGCTCACCTTGTGTGCTGGTCTTCCTATAATAGCGTCCTTGAATCGAGTAATCTATTTTGTTGATTCTGTTCCTTTCATTATTGGGCTAAGTTGAGCATAGAGTTGGGGCCAATATTCCGGACTAATAACAAGCTAGGGCCCGCCTCAATTGGGCCCTCAAGCCTCCCCCTTGAGACTAATCCAACAAGACACATCTACTACAAAACATAATCAAAGCGAAAACAGTTATTACAAAAGGAGCTTATCCTTAAATCTGGAGGGAAACGTTCAGAGAGTTGAAAAAGAGAAGAATGCAAGACCAAGGATAGATGAAAATTTTCTTTTAAGAGTTCTGGTATAGTTTGAATATATATATATAGGATTTGATTTTCTCATGTTGCATGATAATTCAATTCTCATATTGTAACTCAACTAGTTGTGAGTCCCACATTTATTAAAAAAGAAAAAAGAAAAGAAAGTTTTGCACGCAAATCGAAAAGTCACAATATGAGAATTGAATTCTCATGCAACATGAGAAAATGTTTTATATATATATATATATTGGATTTTGCATTTATGTAAGAGTTTATCATTGTTCTTAATCTCTATTGACTTGTATCTTGGAATCAAATTAAAAGGAAAATTCTTTCATTTGATTTAGATGATAAACTCCACAAGTATATAATGAGAAAAGAAATACAAATTTATTTGGGAAAAGTGTGTATCATTTTAAAGGATGTAAAATTGTATTATTTTAAGTATGGGAAAAGAGTAGAAATGTAGTGCTCCCGGAGCACTTTGGATTCAGTGAGGCGAAGGAAAGAGAAAGAAAGAAAAAATAAAGGAGAGAGAAAAGAAAAAATAGAAAAATAAAAATTTAATACAAGTGTCATGTTTTTATTGGAAGGACCACACGATCCAGGACCACATTAAATTTTTTAGTGGAAAAGAGATAGATAAAGGAGGAAATAGAGTGGAAAAAAAAAGGTGTGGGTCCCAAATATTTGTGAGAGTGAAATGACACAAATTGTGTCATTTAAAAAGAAAAATATTTTTCCCAAATTATTTTAAGGCTTGGTTTTTCCGCAGTACCAGCAATATTTGCTTTCTGCCGCAGAGATAAAAAATATGATCCACTATTTTTTTTTTTTTAATTACTAGGATTTGACGTTGTATCCTGATAAATATATATAAGTGGCAGATAAAATATTTCTACATCAAATACAGAAATAATTTTGTCTTTATTTTATGGGGTAATCGAGTTGGTAAATCATGAATGTTAATGAGTTAATTAATATTTATTATTAATAATATTATTGAAAAATAGGTAGTATGTGTTCGTTTAATATGTTTGGTACCACTCCAAAATTAATATTAATAATTTATTAGTTTTTATCACGTGCATAAAACGATTAAAAAATTTGACTAAGACATCAAATAGTGGAAGTTCAGTTGATGCATGAGAGCTGAATAAATGGTAGAAGCATGGTAGTTAAAATCAGGATTTCACCTAAGATCGGAAGGAGGATAAAAAATCGTAAAACGTAAAATCCTAACGTAAAAAGAAATAGTAAAATCGTAAAAACGTTTGGAATTTTGATGAAATCATTTTGATTGAAAAAAATCTTAAAATGGTAAAATCGTAGATTTAAATCGGGATTTTAACTACCATACATGGGTGAAAGGACCTCGGTTCGATCCCTATCAATATTATATTTGGAAGAAGCATGAGATCTTAATCCCAAATTTACCCTGCACTTAAAATTAGTTTCATAGACGATTTAAAGAACCGAAACTTATAGGAATATTTGGGGAATTCTAGTCCCCTCAAAAATATAATTAGACTTGGTGTAAATTTTTTCTCTCACTAAAACATAATTAAGTTAAATAAATTTAGTTCAAGTGAGATGAAGATATGTTAAATTTTAATTCTTTTCCTTTTAAAATTTGATTTGTGTTTCTTTATTTCTTTTAGTATTTAGTTTTTATTTTATGCTTTTCGTTTTTAGTATTTAGTTTTTATTTAAATACAGTCAATATGTTTTTGGTGGAAATTCAGTCAATATTACTTATATGTATTTCTTTAATTTTTCAAAATAAAATGAAGAATATTAATTAATTACGAGGGAGGTTATATTTATAATTTTTTCTCATAACTTCTTATTATTATTTTCTTTATTATTTGATCAAAATTAAATTACTAATTTAAAATAATATCAAATAAAAATCATTAACTCAATTTGATATAATAATAGTAATAATAATAAAGTGGTTGTAAGAAAAAAAATTATAAATAAAGTCTACCTCATTAATAATTAATTATCATGTAAATATAATTCTTGATTCATTATCTGTAAATTTAGTTTTTTTTTTTTTTTTTTGGTAAGCATAAATTTAGTTCTTAATTACTAGTATTGAATTTCAATAAAAAGATAATTAATTTAATTTAGTCGATGCATTAATTTGACATGACAACAAAAGTCTCTTCATCTTCAGGAGAACCATCAGGCAACTATTCTGTTTCTGTTTACCGGTGCTTAGCAAGTTGTGCCTTTTTTTTTTTTCTTTCTTTCAATCTTATCTTTTTAATCAAATGGGTCGAAAAGGGATATATGCCTTATTAGCTTCAAAATTACAACACGAACCAGAATCGTATTCCTATAGGAATTTATGCACCTACACCTGGAACTAACATCATTAAATTATTAAATGCTGGAATTTTGAACAGTAACTAATCAGTGGACCATGGGAGTGAATCCTTTCGTGTGAAAATGTGATGGTCATGTTGTTGGATCACAATCACTCATCTAAAAGTTATACACTTGTTTTCTCTCTCTTATCTTATCATCAATGAGTGGTTTTGATCAAATATAATGTTGAGATATATAAAACCATTAAAAAGCCCTCACCCACAAACTTAAGCTTTTGGGTTGAATTGGTTCTTTACATGGTATCAGAGTCTCGTGTCCCGGGTTCGAATCTCACCGCCCCCACTTTCTTTGTAGTGAAATTTCTTTCTTCACACAGGTAGGTGGACCTGTGCATTGTCCACCCTTCAAGCCCAGTGGGCTATCATGTTAGGGACGTATTGAGACATATAAAACCATTAAAAAGCCCACACCCACCGACGTTGAATTAGTTCTTTGCATGTAACATGACGACGTGATCATGTGAGATGATTCTCCCGTGGACTATAGATAGGAACCTCCATAATGCTACCAACCATATAATATGACTACACATTGTAATTGTTCCGTAGTGCTATCATAGCACTAATGGGATTCTCTATATGGGATTAACGATCACTGAAAGATCATATGAACCCCTTTGTTGTCCTATAAATAAGTGCTACTTCATAACATCAAAATTAACATTAAAAAAAATGTCTAATAAACTTCGCGGTGGCTTATTTGGTCGAAAATCTGAGCCACCCCGTCATCAAACATGGGACCCATACCAAGACCATGGTTTGAGAACTGCTCGAACCAACACACCCTTCATGGCTTTCCCTGGCGAACAATCACAAATTGTCAATGTCCATATAGAGTCCAAGGAGACACCTGAAGCGCATGTGTACAAGGCACACCTTCCAGGGCTCAATCGCAGTGATGTGAGAGTGGAAGTGGATGATCACAATGTGCTAAGCATCATTTGCGAGAAGAGAATGGAGAAGGAAGAACATAGAGGTGGGTGGTACCTCATGGAGCAATCAAGTGGCCATTTCGTTCAGCGTCTCAACTTGCCTGAAAACTCCAATGTTGACCATGTTAAGGCTCATATGGATAATGGGGTGCTTACTATTACGGTTCCCAAGCACAGGGTTTTGAACAATCGTGTTAGAAACATTAATATTTCTCATGTGAATGTGTGACCGTGTCTGATTTTATGTACGGAAACTAAACTGCTATCTTTGTAGAAGAAACATGCATGGTTATCAAGATAAATAATAAATAACTATAAAGTTCTATTTCCCATGCTTTTGTAATAGGGTTTTATTAATGTTATGTTACAAGATATAAGGGTAGTTTCCTACACATATATTAAAGGAAAGAGAGAAAGTGAAATGATGAAAGAAAAAGAAAAACATGTGGACCCCACCTCTTTAATGTGAGTGTAAAAAACTATATTTATATCATGTAACATAATATTAATAAAAACTTTCTAATAACCTTACAATTACAACTAATCCATATATTAGACCAATAATCAGTTTGAGGGATTATCCTCTCCAAACACTTCCAATATGAGAAATAATAAATGGCCAGACTAGTTATAGATATGTTTTTGGAGATTTCTCCATTGATTAATGACTAATTCAATCAAGTCGAGTAGGATCACATATATGATAAAGTTTTCATTACTAAATTTTTAACATAGCTGGATTATAAATACTTTTTTTGGTGAATTAAGGAAAATTTTTTTGTGTGCGATCAAATCTGTCTGAACTTTCCCTCTCACATAGACAGACTCATCTTCTAATATTCTAAAGGAAACTTATTCTTTGGCAAATTTGTTCACGTGTCGTTTTCTTCTTCACTTTCACCTTTGTGTTCACACTACAAAATCTTTAAAATCTTTCATTCTTTGATAAAAAAGAATAAAAATAAAAAAATTATTAAATAAAATCGAATTTGTAATTAAATTCAATTGAAAAAATATGTTAACAATTGTTGGTGGCAGACAACTCATTTAATGTCCCACTACTTTCTGAAATCTTGATTTTCAATTTTTAATTTGAATTCTTAATTTGAATTTTGAATTTTGAATTTGAATTTGAATCTTAAAAGATGGAGAATATTTGAACAATTGTTAATGGCAGACAGCTCATTTATTATCTCATTACTTTTTTGTTAAAAATAATCATTAAAAAACGAAAATATTTTTGTGCACATATTTCTTCTCTTATCTATGTGATTATCTTCTCCATCTTCTCAGATTGTTGTTCTATCACATGAACATGTAATATTTTTTTTTTTTTTTTTGCAGCTTTGTTGTAGAACAAAACTGACAGGATGATTTGGAACCACTATGATATTGCTTTTGTACTTCCTCAGAGGAAGGTATGACATTCTTCTCTATCTGCTTTTCTTCTATAAGTATTTTTTCCATAATCTAATATCATGAATGAATGAAATGATATAATAAAATGTATTAACTTTAAAGTATACAACGAGCAATGACATAATGCGTGGATTATTCCATCCTTTTGGCAAGTTTTGTCTTTTTCTCTCCTGTGTGTTATCTGTGTTTTTTGAGCACCATCTCAAAATTCAACACGGTAAGAATTTCTCTTTTATCTTAAAGTTCTTCTATTTTCTCTCTTTAATATCTGCAAGAGCAATATGAGCTTTCCCTTCTATTCTTCCTCTCCATACATAATTTGTTTCGCATTGTTGCTGATGTTCTTTAATTTATGTCTGTTCTTGACAGATATGCTTACTGTGACGATGGGAGTGATGAGTTGGATAGGAATGATATTACTTTGACCCTCATAAAACCATCTTCTATTTGTTCAAGAATATGTTGAAGTGTGTCAGATGCTAGATCAGTGCAACCCACGAACATAGTTTCAAAGCAATTTTTCTTCTAGGAATTTTTTGCTTTAATTATCACTATTAATTTATCCTTTTACTTTTTTAAACTTTGTTTGTGCCTATTGAATAAGTGCCTAGCCTAATTCAATTTAATTAGGCATTGAAAAGCTCTGTTTTGTATGCTCATGTTGAGAACATGGACTAGAAGAGAAATTGATGGCTCTTCAATTCCAAAATATAATACAGGCTTATGAAGCTTTTTATCTTTTAATTAAATTTATCATGATTAGCCTTGAAATCAACATCCTTTTAAAAAAGTGAATATTCCAGAATTTTTTTTAAAAAAAATTTGAAAACATAATAATAATACAAAAGGGTAATAGAATTTCTAATCTGTTAGTGGATCTCAAAATTCGAAAGACCTAATATTAACAATTTATAAAAAAAAATACGCATTAGAATGCATTGAACGCTTGGTTTGTATTTTTAAAATTTAAATTCTAAATTTGACTCAAACAAAAACTAACTAATTTAACCTTTAAATTTGACTCCCTATAAATTATCTTCCTCATTGTGGCAAGGAAAAAAAACAAATCATTGTCAGAAAATATAGTCATATAATTCGTAACAACTTATACGACATTATTTTAGAAAGGCCTAATATTAACAATGGGAAAAGTATTTCTCCGGTCACCGGAGATAAAGTTATCTACAGTTAGCTCAAAATGACGTAATTTTGGATTAAAAAATTAAAAAATTATAATTATAAAGACTAATATAACCCTGTAATATATTATAATTATAAAAATACCTTGATTTCCATCACAAAATGTCGTCATTTTGGGCTCACCGGAGATAAATTTTCTCCATTGACTGGAGAACTCCTTTACCCAATAACAATTTATAGTGAGTCAAACTTATTTCACATCCTTTTCCTTCTCTACATTTTCAACAAACTTATTTCTCAACTAAAACATTTCATATAAATTTGACTCAAACCATTTAAAATTTAAAATTTAAATTTTAATATCTGTTTAAAAAGGATTTCGAGCGTCTAATTTAAAAACAAAAAAATTACTATTTTTTGAACGCTTGGTTTGTATTTTTAAAATTGAAATTATAAATTTGACTCAAACAAAAACTAACTAATTTAAACTTTAAATCTTAATATGTGTTTAAAAAGGATAAAAAGGATTTCGAGTGTTTAATTTCAAAACAAAAATTTTACTATTTTTTGAACTCTTGCTTTGTATTTTTAAAATTTAAATTCTAAATTTGAATCAAACAAAAACTAACTAATTTAAAATTTAAATTTTAATATCTGTTTAAAAAGAATAAAAAGGATTTTGAGCGTCTAATTTAAATACAAAAAGTTTACTGTTTTTTGAACGTCTAATTTTAAAATCTCACTACTTTCTAAATTGGAATTTCCAAATGAATAATAACACATTTTTTTCTAAAATATTTATTTTAAATTTCGAATTTCATTTAAATTCTAATTTTGAATTTTGGATTTTGTAATGATAAAAAATATTTGGACAATTATTGGTGGCAAACAGCTAATTTATTATCCCATTACTTTCTACATGGGTAACTGTTCAGTGTTAAGCATATCAATGCTGCATAATAAAAACTTTTTTTGTTAAAAAATAATCATTAAAAAATGAATTTTTTTTGTAAAAAAACGCAAATATTTTGTGTATAAATAGGATATGTGTTATTGGATTTTTTTCATTTGGTAATGAGCTCTTGTGCACGTATTTCTTCTCTTATCTGTCTGTTTATCTTCTTCATCTTCTCAAATTGTTGTTCTATTACATGAACATGAAAAAAAAATTTGCAACTTTGTTGTAGAACAAAGTTGATGAGATGATTTGGAATCAATGAGATATATGCTCTTTGGGCACCATCTCAAAATTCAACACGGTAATTTTTTTTCTTTATCTTACTTTCTATTTTCTATCTTTAATGTCTGTAAAAGACATTACATGTGTTGTCTGCCACCAAAAGAAAGAGGACTTTTTTATTTAATGTTCAACAAAAGAAAAGTAGTGGGACATTAAATAAGTTGTCTGACACTAAATTTTTTTCAAAAGTTTTCCTACCATTACAAAGTTAAAAATTCAAATTCAAAATCCAAATTTAAACATAATTCGAAATTTAAAAGAATTGAGTTATTATTAATTTGGAAATTCCAATTTAGAAAGAGTGAGACATTGAATGAGTTGTCTGCCACCACAAACTGTTCACTTAAATTTCTATTTATTTTATTTTGATTTATAGATTAAATTTTATATTTTTTGATTTCAACTATTTACTAAAGGAGGAAAGTTTTCAAATGACATGTAGTGTGAACATATATATCGATAATAAATTTAAATTTAATATAAAATATAAATCAAATGAAAAATATTTAAAATATTTAAAAATATGTTGATAGTTGTTAAAATATAAAAAAATTAAATTTAAATTCAAAAAACAAATAAGAAATGACATATTTATACTATAAAAGAAAATAAATAAATAAATTCAACTTAAAAAAATAATACAAAAAGAGATAAAAATTCGAAAAAGTATTAAAAAATAAAATTAACATAAATATTTTAAATATATATATATATATGTATATCTAATCTAAAACTTACAAATTAAAAGATAAAAAATTAATTTTTTGAATATGTATAATTAATAAAAAGATTACATCTATCATTCCGTAAAAAAATAAAATAAAAATTTAATCACTTAAAAAATAAACATTAAGTATTTTACAGACTATTTTAATGTTTCTCATTACTTTTCGCTTGGAAAATTGTTAATCCTATTAATAATATTATTTATTATATCTAGTGAGGTGAGGGAATATTTAATATTTATAAATCAAACGTTTTAAATTTAAATTTTGAACTTGATAGGTGAAAAAAGAGTATAAAACAAAAATTGGAATGATCAAAAACTGAAATTTGATTAAACAAGTATAAAGAAAATAAATGATTTCACATGTAAAATAGGTAATTTATAATAAAAATTTAAGGTGCTAAAATTAAAATTTAATAAACCTAAGTACAAAGGAAATAAATTTAGAATATACTAATCATTTATTCGTACGTTATAATATATATATATATATATATATATATGTGCGCGTCGTTTAATATTTTATAATGTATACACCCATAAAACATGTTTCATTCACCTGGTATCATACTATTTTATGAAAAAATAAAATAAAATTTAAGATGAAAGTGTGTTAGGACACTTGATATCAAGTTAGAATACCAAGTTTTAATAATGTTTTGTATTTTTTAATTTTTCTTTTTTTTTAATTTGTAATAGAGTTTTTTTTTTTCTTTCAACAACATTTTGTTTGTTAAAAAAAATAAATTATTGTATTATAAAACAGGTCCGTGTTTTAAATATATATATAGGGGCAGGATATTCTTATACCGGTGTAAGAGTTAGAAGTCTTACACCCAATCTTGACCATTGATCCACTTGTATCTAATGACTCACATTACTAAAAAATTCGAGCCCTTAGATATAAGTGGGATCAACAGTCAAGATTGAGAGTGTAACTTACACTGATGTAAAATGATCCCGACCCATATATATATATATATATATATATATATATATATATATATATATATATTCTAATTGTTTTTACATAAATAATAACATATTTGATTATATTAAATCCAATTTAATTCACCAAACATTCGATTTAGTATAATGATTTTTTTTGTATCAACTCATATTTGTTCATTATATTTTTTTTATAAATATAAAAAAGTTGCACAATGAAAACAAAAAAATTTAATTTTTTATTTTAAATAAAAAATAAAAATGACATTTAACATTCTATAAAAAACAAATAAAAATCTGTAAATAAGGCTTGGCCCGGAGGGCCTGCATGCCCCGCTTGCCAACACATTTTTATAATTAAATTAAAATTCCACTATTCTTCTTTTATAATTAAATTCATAAAGTTGATTTTAATTTTTTTAAATACAAATTTGTAAAATTTCAAATACTAACAACACAAATCCTTGCAAAAAAACAATTATTTATTATTAATTTTTAAATATGATTGTAATAAATGAAAATTTATCTCTGAGATAAAATATAAAAATCTAGACGCAATTATAAGAGCCATTCTTTTTGGATAAATATAAAATCATATTACATGCTGATAGTTAGATATGGCAAACTGGGTTCGGCCCAAAGGGCCGGCCCACTAACACATTTGTATAATTAAATTAAAATTCAACTATTCTTTTTTTATAATTAAATTCCTAAATTTATTTTAATTTTTGTAAATACAAATTTGTAAAATTTTAAATACTAACGATACAAATCCTTGCAAAAGATAGTTATTTATAATTTTTTGTAAATCAGAGTGTAATAAATAAAAGTCCATATCTGAGATAAAATATAAAAATCTAAATGCAACTATAAGGACCTTTTACTCTGGAAAAGTACAAAAACCTATTACATACTGATAATTAGCAGTGACAAACTGGACTCGGCCTGGAGGGCCGACCCACCAACTTATTTTTATAATTAAATTAAAATTTCATATTTCTTCTTTTATAATTAAATTCATAAATCTGATTTCAAATTTTGATAATAATAAGGACACCAATCCTTGCAAAAAAATAATTATTTATATAAAATGCTGATAGTTAAAGGTGGAAAACTAGGTTTGTCCCGGAGGGCCTGCTCGACCTGTCTGCCAACACGTTTTTATAATTAAATTAAAATCTCATCGTTATTCTTTTATTATTAAATTCATAAATTTGATTTTAATTTTTGTAAATATAAATTTGTAAAATTTCAGATACTAACGACACAAATTCTTGCAAAAATAATTAATTTATTATTATTTTATAAATCTGAGTGTAATAAATGAAAGTCCATCTCTGAGAAATACTGAAAGAAGCTGAGTCAAACTTTGTAAGTTTTGAATGACCACAAGACAAGCTAAACTATAGCGATATATTTTGGAATGACCACAGGACAAGCTAAAGTATAGCGATAGGGTAAATACAGAAATCCATTACATGATGATATAAAATGCTAATAGTTAGAAGTGGCAAAATGGGCTCGGCCCAGAGGGCCGACCCACCACGCCAAACAAACCGGTTTTTTTCTCCGTGAATCGCACTAGTAATACACTAGTTGATATGAATAAAGAGACAACACCTTGTGATTCATTGCAATTGTCAAATAGGCCAATCACAAGACCAAGGGCCAAGAAGTTTAAAGAAGCTCGTAGTGGGTTGATCCAGCCCACATAATCATGAAGACACCAAGTCCAAATTTATTCATAATCAGAATTTAATTAATGTCATCAATGCAAGAGAGGTTGAGTGAAATGAGTAGCAATTTCTAATCTCAAATAATGCTTAGAGGGGCTGATAGCATTTTCAATGTTATTAATATTTAGTGAGCTGATTAGAGTCTTTTTTTTTTTTTTTCAAATTGTCAACTTTAAATTAGTGTCTTTTCATTTGCAGGCTTTTCCTATTTTTAGAAGGATATTCCAAAAATAAATAAGGGATGATATAACTCTTTGTAATCAAAATTTGAAGCTATAATATAATAGAGAGGTTTCTTCTCTTTATTTCTTATCTAGAACTTTGAACTTTTCAAGAAATCCTTCCCTAGGATGAATGTGCTTTAGTTTTCTTAGGCTCTTCTTACCCACTAGGCCCTATTGGATTTTAGTGAAAGAGCAAAACCCAATAAATTAAATTAACGATTACAAAATAACATTAAATGAGAATTATTAGTTTAACTTAATCTAATAATAATATAGTGATTGTAAGAAAAAAAATTATAAGTATAATCTACTTCATTAATAATTAATTATCATGTAAAAATAATTCTTTATTCGTTATCTTTAAATTTATTTCTTAATTCATTCTTTCTTTTCTTTATAATGAAATGGGTCGAAAAGGAATATATGCTTTATTAGCTTCAAGATTACAACACGAACCAGCATCGTATTCAATAGGAATTTATGCACCTACACCTGGAATTAACATTATTGAATTATTAAATGCTGGAATTTTGAACAGTGACTTAATCAAATAGGAACCTCCATAATGCTACCAACCATATAATATGACAACATATTCTGCACCAATTTTTTATGTGCCTTTGTGGGAAATTTTTATTGTGCTCCCGTCCCTTCATGGTCCTTCCATTCAGAAAATGACACATGTATTTTTTATTTTCTTTTTTTCTTTTTTTTCTTCTCTCTCCTCAATCTCTCTTTCACTCTCTCTCCTTTACCCCACCCTATCCCCTCTGCGCCGGGAGCGCCAGATTTAAACTCGCCTTTGTGATTGTTCCAAAGTTCCATCACAACTATAATGGGATTCTCTCTATGGGATTGACGATCACTGAAAGATCATATTAACCCCATTGTTGTCCTATAAATAATTGCTGCTTCATAACATCAAAATTAACATTAAAAAACTGTCTAATCTCGTTAGCGGTGACGGTGGCTGCACCCGTCACCGAAGCGCATGTGTACAATCGCGGTGATGTGAGAGTGGAAGTGGATAAGACAAAGTGCTAATTAAGCATCATTTGCGAGGAAAGAGCGTTGAGATGGAAGAACATTGAGGAGGGTTATTGTATCTCACGAAGCTCTTAGGTGGCCATTTCGTTCAGCGTCTCAACTTACCTCAAAACTCTAATGTTGACTATGTTAAGTCTCATGTGGATAATGGGGTGCTTACTATTATGGTTCCCAAGGACAGCTTTTTTAACTGTCGTGTTAAAAAGATTAATATTTCTCATTCGAGTTTATTTCCGTGTCTGACTTGATGTATGGAAACTAAACTGTTATATTTCTAGAAGAAATATGGTTATCAAGATAAATAATAAATAACAAGTTATATGTCCGATGCTGTTGTAATAACCTTACAACGATGGAGACCCAGAAATTAATATGATGGTGGGTCAAAAAAATTATATTAACTCATCCATTCAATAACTATTAATGTATGTATGTATGTATGTGGGGAGAGATCATTTAACTCCAGAGTAAGATTTATAAATCTTACTCATCATCCTAATCGTTGATTTCCGTCCATCCAATGGTTATAATTTAGGAAGTTATATTAATTAATTAATTATTAATTACACTATATATGACAACCGTTGATTTTCGTCCATTAACGGCTGAGATGAGGAGTAAGACTTAAAAGTCTTACTCTAAAGTCAAAAGAACTCTCCCCATTATATATATATATATATATATATATATATATATATGGGATAGGATATTCTTACTACCCATTTTTTCTATTATTATTTTAATTATCATTGGATTCAAAAGTTTTTTTTTTTCTCTCTTCATTCATCTTTTCCTCTAATCCAATGGTGATTAGAGTGGTAGTGGAATGGTAGTAGAAAAAATGGGTAGTAAGAATATCCTACCCCTATATATATATATATATATATATATATATATATATATATAGGGAGAGATCATTTGACTCCAGAGTAAGATTTATAAGTCTTATTCCTCATCCTAACCGTTGATTTTCGTTCATCCAATGGTTATAATTTAGGAAGTTATATTAATTAATTAATTATTAATTACACTATAAATGACAACCGCTGATTTCCGTCCATCAACGGCTGAGATGAGGAGTAAGACTTAAAAATCTTACTCTGAAGTCAAAAGAACCCTATATATATATATATATATATATATATATATATATATATATATATATATATATATATATATAAGTAAGTAAATAAGAAAAGTACAAGAAGAAGTGAGGGAAATGAATGGGAAAGGACTAAAAGGACCATCTGAAACATAGGAATAACCACGGGTCTAACTATCCACCATACTTATAGCTTTTCTCCATCCCGTTCTAAGACACAGCGTCCGCCAATCTATATCTCACTCCATTAAATCTTATTTTACTACCTTCCCCCAAGTAAGTTTCGGCTGACCTCCGCCTCTTTTTGGGTTGAGTTCTTGGTAACAAACTTTTGTTCTTACAGGAGCATCCAGGGGCCTTCTCATCACGTGCCCAAACCACCTCAATCTATGTTCTCTCATCTTCTCGGCTACCGGAACTACTCCGACCTTTCGTCAAATATCTTCATTTCTTATCTTATCCATCCTTATGTAACCATACATCCATCCTAACATCCTCATCTCTACTACTCTCATCTTATACTCATATTATCTATGTACTGGCCAACATTCCGCTCCATATAAGATTGGCGGTGTTATTGCCATACAACTCATAATTATAGTTCAGTGATGGAGACTTTTGAACTTGGGGCCCAAAATGATAAAAAAGCACACGCTCTTACGAGCATTTAATTGAAAAGTTTAAAATTCGTCCTGCTACCAAAACTAGAGCAGACATGGAATAAACGTGACCCAGATGGAGTTTTCAACTTCCAAAGTCTAGAGAAAGTGTCCACTCAAGATTGTCCAGCCCACAAATATATCTTTCCAGTATAAGTGGCCCAATATCTGGTGAAACTCAAAGGGCTTATGATACAAATCAGTCCAACAACACTATTTTGTGGATTATGGGGATTAATATTTCTCATTGTGGAACATAATTTTGTCTCTTATATACATATAAAAATGTGTGAAGTTTATGTGAACTCATGTAAAAAAATAATATGAATCTCATATATTTTTATATATTTATAACAAATAAGATTATCTCTCTCAATATAAGAAATATTAAGCCTTATATTGGATAACCTAATCGTTTATAAATATATCTTTTACATTTATGAACAAATTTTTAGAACACCGATTTAATTATTATTGTATAAGATATTTTGTTATTTTTTTATGTCTATTTCACCTAATTTTTCTAGAACATTATTGGATTATAATCTCAGTCCACTTTTACCCTTTTATTCTCCTCTCTAAATTATAATATAAGGATGATGGGGAAAAATAAATAAAATATATAAGAAAAAAAATAAGTACAATATCTTATACCAATTATTTTTAGAGGAAAGATATTCTTACTACTAAAATTTTCTATTACCAACTTACTACCTGTTTAATCACCATTAAATTAACATTTTATCTCTTTTCAAAAAAATTTTAACATTCTCTTTTTTTGATACAATGGTGATGTGATGGGTAGTAAGTTAGTAGTAAGAATTTTTGGTAATTAAAATATCTCCACTCTTATTTTTAATAGAAAAATGAAGAAGTGGAAACTTCAAATAAGTACGGAGGATATGATGTCAAAGTTATTAATAATATATACAAGGGCCGGGCATGTTACTCGGGTTATACCAAATCTGATTTTGAATTGGGCTTGATTTTTTTTGTAGTTGGAGCTGAGCTTCTCCAATATACTGGGTTCTTCTTGATGCTTTACGTGCTACTTGCCTACATCTTCATCAGATTATTAATTAGAACCTCTGATGAACTTTTGTTCCATAGAAGGGAGAATATCTAAGTTTGTTGAGCTCCATTTATATCTGATATATATTTACTACTTCAAACATCGCCGCCAGCTATTTTGCCTTTTAGTAAAATAAATTGTTATTAAACTCAATGTGCTGACCCATTACCATTAGTTAAAGATATGAGCCTACATTAATTGACTATTCAAGTTAATTAGCAGCACCTTGCCAGCACTAAAGAAATTATAACATTCTTTAAATGCAAAGGTGTGCCCTTATATACGTTAAGAGAAAGATTTTGTCTTGATTGACATCAATTCTACGTAAGAAAAGGCTATAACTCTTACGTAAAGAAAAAAAAAATACAAAAACAATGCGTTGCATATATTAGTAACTGTTGCAACTTTTACCTAAACTGAGCAAGGAAATATCTTTTGTGCCAAACAAAAAAAAAAAGTTTTAACTGTAGGGGATAGATTATTCTGCCTATCATTTTTCTGCCTACATTTGTCTACCACCATTAGATCGGAATCTTAATTAATCTTTATATTTCTCTCTCTTCTTGAGATTATGATCTAACGGTATTTTAGAGTGGTAGACAAAAGCAGACAGAAAAAAAAAGATTATATCATTAATTTTGTTGAGTTTTCATTTCTGTGAATATAAGTTATCCATACTGTCCCCAACTGTGTACAATTTGTATTGTGAGATATTTCCAATAATGAAAAATACATTTAAAACTTTTGTAGTAAATATTAAAGGTCATAGGTTGAAATGTGTATATGTGCCTGTTGTGAAGTGACTAGGTCTACTTATAAGGTTTGTTAAAATCTTTCGAACCTCAAAGTTGATATTATTATGGTATCATGTCAGAGTTTCCTAATTTGTTATATATTGGCCCTAATCCTTCCATGTTTTATTTTACTAAAAAAAGTATATATTGTTGGAGAGGGAAATAGAGTGCAAGAGAATGTATACTTTATGAATTTTTATTTTTGTTTCGTTCATTTAATTTGTCCTTTTATTAATTTGACGCGTATATTATTCAAACTAAGGGGTTTCTCAAACATGCCGTATGTACACACCAAGCACAAAATGCAGACACATACGTGTATACATACTAAAAAAGAGAGATGAAAAGAGATATGTGCTAAAAGGAAAACATATATATATATATATATAACAAAAAGATAAAGGAAGAAATTAAACAAAAGGACCGAGATATTTTTAATTTTTGTTTCTTAATTTTCTTTTCATTCTTTTTAACTTTATTTGAAACTTTGAATAAACTAAAATACAACTAAGCCATTAGTATTGATTTAATATCAAGGGATTAAGGTAGTTTGTATAAGGTTATAGGTTCAAACGTCAGTATTCCCATTGTATCAAAAAAAAAATACAACTAATGTTCTAATATTAATTAATTAAAATCCAATTTTAGGAAAAGAAAAGATATTTGAAATTAAGATAAGTTATTTTATCTACTTTTTTTATGTCTTCTTTGTCTACCATTCTTCAATATCGTTAGATCAGAATCTTAATAAATATTCATTATTTTTCTTTTTCTTTTTTAAATTCTAATCAAACAATTTTAGAGATTAATACATAAATTAAGTATGAAAAAGAGATAAAGTAGAATTAATACGCAAAATAAGTACTTATCCGTTTAAAATTAGGAGAAAGTTATAGTTACTACATCTTCTTCTTACTACTAAATCTTAACCATTGATTTCCGTCAATCTAACGGTTAAGATTTATTGGATCATATTTATTAATTACTTATTAATTTTCAATAAATCTTAACCGTTAAATTGACAGAAATCAATAGTTAAGATTTAATAATAAGAAATAATAAAAAAAAAGTACTCCATAACCTCTCCTATATAAACTTTCAAAAGTAATCCAAATATAAAGTATTGTAAAATACGCCCAAAATATACGCTGAAAAGGAAAAAGTGAATTGATGCAGGGTCCCCCCATCTGCTGAAAATCCTATGAGGCTAGAACAAAAGTGTGCTACTTCTTTTTCTTTAATTTTCCTTTGGGTTTTCTTCTTCACCAAAAACTGTTACATTTTATAGTACGGTTCTGCTTGCTTGCTTGCATATGAATTATGGAACAATTTTTCTGAACGAGAATCAAATCTACATGTTCTGTTCAGTCCTGTCCCAACCGACACTAAGGTTGCTATATAAATATAAACCATTTTACATGTTCATTCCTACGTTATTATACGTGTTAGTGTTGGAGAAATCTCATAAACGCTTTATACGTAACATTAATATTTATAGCTGCGACACTTGAATATGTCATCAATCGCCACCGCAAATGGCGTGGCATCGCCGTACAATTCCACGGTGGCGACTCGGCTGGGGCGGCGGAGGATCCCGATACACACGACGTTCTACTGGGGCCACAAGGTTGACATACTGTTCCGGTGCTGGCCCGGAGACAGTGCCGCCATGTATGCGGTGGCGCTGATCCTCGTGTTCGCCGTGGCGGTGGTGGTGGAGTGGCTCTCCTTCACCAACATCGTGAAACTCAAGCCTGGAACCTCAAACGACATCGTTGGGCCCCTACTGAGAACCGGGCTATACGGCGTGCGTTCCGGACTCTCTTACTTGGTGATGCTGGCCGTCATGTCGTTTAACGGCGGCGTGTTTATCGCCGCAATTGGTGGCCACGTCATCGGGTTCATGATCTTCGGTACACGGGCGATCCGTAGGAAGCCTAGCGGGTTGGATTCTTCGAAAAGTTAAACGCCGCCGTTTGGTTGATGGATATGGATGTGCAGTTGAAAACTGATCCACCATTCGGCTTTGCTTATCTGAATTCTTGACAAATTAAAAATAAAATAAAAAATCAAAACGGTGTGTTTTACCTCCCTGCAATGGAATTATGGAAAGTAGAATGGTGTGTTTTTAAGTTACAAATTACAATAACGAAAACTTCCGTTTTTCACGCGTAATACTTGGTCATGTATTGTTCTTTTGTTTTATCACTTTATATGTTCAGAATGTGAAATGCACAATAAGAAGCTTTTGTATAAGTCTTTGAGTCACTCAACATGCATCGTTAATTTGAGATTCTACTATTCATTGAATTTATACAATGATGTGCTTCCAATTTCCATGACACTAATTAGGAGTGTTACTCACTACATGAAATTCGTGATTCGCTGGTGATTGAATTACGTTGGTTATAGATAAACGTCGTTGATTGATTAAGTTTACAGAAGGATGACAACGTGGGTTCACCACAAGGAAAACGGCCTTTAACCATGACTATTTAACCACGAACAATTTATATACTCTAAAAAATTTAAAAATAATAAATTTTATTATGCAAACGTCATAATACCTTTTCTCTCGCTCTTTCCTCGCTCAATTTATCAGCCCTCTTTCTTCTTTTTCAAATTCTTAGTCTCAGACTCTATTCTATGTAGCACCGACACTGACACGGGACACGTGACACGATACGATACGACACTCCGACACGTTAATTCTAAAAAATGTTAAATTTCGACATGTTAGGACACGTTTTGATATTAAATAATATTTTTAATTTATGTGGTTTATATTGTATTTAATATTCAATAATTTAATAAAAAAATGAATCTAAACTTATAATATTCATGAATTTTGCAAAAAAAAAAAAAGATACCTCAAATATTTATATTAAACTCAATAAAATAGTAATCGTAATCCAACGAATTTAATAGTTAGAACTAAAAACTCAACACAATGTAACCTTTAAACCTTTTTTTTGAATTTCTATAATGTGTGTTGGAGTGTCGGGGAGTGTCGGAGTGTCCGAGAGTGTCGGGAAGTGTCGGACACGACACGTCAGGGTTTTTGAAGTGTCGGTGCTTCATAGTTCATAACACACTTGCTTTTTTTATTCTGATTTCTTTATCTTTTTTCGTGCTAGTATTCTAATGTATATTTCATTCTAATTTCTTCATTTCTTTCTTTCTTTACTAGGGTTTGGATCTATGTTTAGTTTGCTAAAATGGTGACCATACCCCATTATCTCTCTTTCTCTCACTTCTCTTCTCCGCCATATGCAGGTTTTTTTATCAATCGTGAGTAAGTTTGGGCTTTCAAACTCTTTAATTTAGGGCTGGCAAAATGGGCTGAGCCCGTCGGGCTGCCCCGCCCCGCCCACCAAACAGGGCGGGCTGGGTTGAGCTTTTTCAACCCACCACCCCGCCAAACCCGCCAGCCCGTCGGGCTCGGCCCGCCACGGGGCGGGCTAGCCCGCAAAGCCCCTTGTTTTTTTAAAGTTACCCAATTGTTATGTAGCTCCGTGTCTTAGATTTCTCTGCATGCAAGTGGCTTTTTTCGAATTGTTGTGGATTGCTCATACAACACTTTGTTACTTGTTTTGTTACTCTGTTTTACCGTGATATGATTTTATTTTTTATTATTATTTTTGGATTGAAAGATGCATATTTATATGTAGATTATTAAACACTGATCTTCTTTGTTTTATAAGCACATTAGGATTTTATGCAGATCTTTTTATGCTTTTATGCAGATTTTTTTATGTGTTTTTATACATAATTTAATTTTTTGTTTTTTAACATTTTTTTAATTTTTTATTTTAAGCGGGCTGGCCCGTAGCCCGCCAACCCACTCATAAAACGGGCTGGGTTGCTCAATTCAACCCATTTTGTCAAAACAGGCCGGGGCGGGCCAACCCGTTTTGGGCGGGCCAGTGGCGGGGCGGGCCGGGACGGGCTGGCCCGTATTGCCAGCCCTACTTTAATTGTTTAGTTTAGAATCCATTTTTCATTCCGATTGGGGAATTCATTTCCCTTTTCTCATCGCATGAATTTCACATTTCGTGAGTCTTGACGGCGGAGAGAGCGATCGTCGCCGACGAGCTTGACGTTGGTGATGCAGACGGCGAACAGGTTGCACAAGTTCGTGATCCAAGGGTATTCGTTAGCGAAGGGGATAGGAGTGGGGAAGCATATTGCGAGCGATTTGTTCATGGTTGGAGGGTACCAATGGGCATCTTCTATACATTGAAAATTGGGTGACACTAAGGTTTCTTTTTTTGGCAGTGTTTGTAATATGAGGTAGGCATGTATTGTGAACATGGCAGCGATACTTGAGAAGCAGTTGGCTTCAGAGTTATCAAAGATGACATTAGAAGAAGTTCTCACCCTTGCTCGTGCTTTCATCCATTATCTCACTTTGATGGGTATAGCTGAAACCCATTATAGGTAACTTGGTCACAAACTATTGGTCTTTTATCCTCATTAATTGATAGTTTGTGTCTGAGTTCGAATATCAACTTGTAAGAAATTGGTCTTGCTGACTAGAAGTCAGAACCAAGAATCTTTGTTGGCTACAGCTCTTCCTCCAAATCCTATAAAATGTATCAACCTCAAATTGGGAAGATAATTATCAGTAGGGATGTTTACTTTCATGAAGATGAGAAGTGGAACTCGACACAAGCACATGAGGCATCCCTAAGTAAGCAGAAATCAAGTCCTCCCATCCAAAAAACCAAAGAGGAAGGAGTGGAACAATGGCAAGAAGAGAAGGAAGATGACCCACCAATTCGTGGAACAAGGTTGTTGTCCAATATTTATCAAAGATGCAATGTAGCCATTTGTGAACCTACAAGTTATAAAGAAGCTATTCAATATCAGAATTGGAAGAAGGCAATGGAAGAGGAGTTGTTAATGATAAAAAAGAATAATACTTGGGAGCTTGTTGACAAACCAAAGGATAGAACAATTATTGGAGTAAAATGGGTGTATAGAACCAAGTTAAATATAGATGGCTCCATCAACAAGTACAAGGCTAGACTTGTAGTCAAAGGATATGCACAAATTTTTGGTGTTGATTATTCTGAAACCTTAGCACCTGTGGCTAGAATGGATACTATTAGACTCTTGCTAGCGGTTGTAGCTCAAAAAGGCTGAAAAGTGTTTCAACTAGATGTAAAATCTGCATTCTTGAATGGTATTTTGCAAGAGGAGATCTATGTTGAACAACAAGGATTTGTGGAATAAGGTGAAGAAAAGAAGGTCTACCTGCTTAAGAAAACTCTATATAGCTTTAAACAAGCACCTAAAGCATGGTATAGCAAGATAAATGAGCATATATTAAGCTTAGGATTCAAGAAAAGCATGTCAGAAGCTACTCTGTATATAAAGCACGAAGATGATGATCAGCTTATAGTCGCTCTTTATGTTGATGATCTATTAATCATAGGTGGCAATGCCAAGCTTGTTGAAAAGATCAAAAGAGAAATGATGCAGATTTTTGAAACGACGGACCTTGGACTAATGACATACTTTTTGGGAATGGAGATTAAGCCGTCGGAAGGCAAATTTTCATATGCTAAAATAAGTATGCCAAGAAAATTCTCAAGAAATTTTATTTGGAGGATTGCAAGGCAGTGACCACTCCAATGAATCAAAATGAGAGCTTGAGCAAAGATGATGGAGCTGATAGAGTTGAAGAAGGCTACTTTCGAAGTCTGATTGGTTGTCTAATGTACCTCACGATATCAAGACCAGACATTTTATTTTCTGTAAATTTTTTATCTAGTTTTATGCATTGTGCTACTGAAATGCATTTAAAAATAGCAAAAAGAGTAGTGAGATACATCAAAGGAACGATTGATTTTGGTGTGAAATTTAAGAAAAGTCAATACTTTAAGTTATTAGGGTTTTCTGGCGGTGATTGGGGAGATTTTGTGGATTATATGAAAAGTACCTCTGTTATTGTTATAGTCTTGACTCATGAGTTTTCTTATGGTGCTCTAAAAAGCAAGATGTTTAGTCCATAACAGAAGTTGAATTCATAGCTGCTACGGCAGCAGCTAATCAAGCAATTTGGTTAAGGAAGATTTTATGCGATCTACCCTTGAGCAATGGAACAATACTGAAATTCATATTGATAATAAGCAGCAATTGCAATTTCTAACAATCCAGTTTTTCATGGGAAGACCAATAATTTTAAGATCAAGTTTTTCTTCTTAAGGGAAGTTTAGAAATAAGGTGAAATTGTATTTGTTTACTGCAAGTCGGAAGACCAATGGGCAGACATATTTAATAAGCCATACTCGCGAGCAAATTTGAAGATCTAAGGGAGAAGATTGGTGTTTGCAGCTCCAAAAGTAGGGATGAGTGTTAGAGATTATGCTTTAGGAACTACAGTTTGATGTTTAGTGTTTAATATTATTCATTTAGGAGTTTTTTGTTGCTTTAATGGATAGTTATGTAGTACGCAGTTTTCTTTATTGTTTTAATGGATAGTTATGTAATGGGCAGTTTTCTTTTCTGCTTTAATGCGTAGTTATGTAGTAATGAGCAACTTATTTTGCTTTATAAGTTGTATGCTTTAATCCGAATCAAGCACTTCATTTATCAATTCTGTTTTTCATCTCTGAAACTTTCATCCAATTCTTTGACATTATGCTTATTTAATTCTACTAAAAAGTGGGAGCGGTGAGAATCAAACTCGTGGTTGCTGAAACTTTAATACCATATAAAGAATCAATTTAACCCAAAAACTTAAGCTAATGGAAAGATTACATTAATGATTTTTATATATCTATGACACTTCCATAGAAAGATGAAATTACATATCTTTCATTCAGGTTACTTTTTCACGATATCTCTCATCAAAGCCTTCAATTTCGTGTCTGTTTGCAGCATTTTTGTTTTAGTGTAAGAAAATATCTTATATGTTCCATTTCATATATGATTTCCCTCAAAAACATTTAGGGCTTGTTTGGAGTACCTGATAAGGAAGATAGAATATGATAACTTATCATATCCTACTTTTATATCTTGTTTGGTGGGTCAATAGGATATGATTAACTTATCCTATTGTCTCATTTTATCCTATCCAATACATGATTTCTTATCCTATGGGGGTGCTGGGTTAGGATTCAATAGAATAGGATATCATTATTGGATACCCAATATATCCTTACGCTACCCAATATATTCCCACACTACCCAATACATTTATATTTATTGCATTATATTTTATTTTTTCTTTTCTCTTTCTACATAATCTTATCATATTGCTAATCAAGTGCTCATCAAACACAGGACATGATATGGGCTTATCAGCCTCATATCATATCCTACTCTTATCCTATCCTGTGCACCAAACGAGCCCTTAACTATGATATTGATACACACCTAAGTTATATAGGACCAACATTGTCTTCCCTACAACAGCAGGAATAATTTAAGAAAAAAAATCATTATACATATCCATGTCTAAGAGCAAGTCATCCCAATCCCATTGGCTGCTACTACCTTCTCCGTTTATCATTGCTTCAAATCCTTCGAATTGAAAGTCCATTGGCAAGTCACCAACAATGCCCTGTTGATCCAAGCATGAATATATGTTGTCTTGCTGTGATTCAAGCATATGGCTCTGACCATCAGCATCAAATGTTAGTGAGGACACGCCACTCTCTTGTTGAACTACTTTGTCAGTTGGAGACTCAACCTGGCTCCCCTTCGCTGAGCTTGAACCAATTTTTCTTGTCTGGGACCTAATCACTTGAACATCTCTGGTTATTTCTCTGTCTTCAGCTTCTAGTGCATTTAGTTTTTTACTCAGATGACAGTTCCAATAGTTTTTCACATCATTAGCGGTCCTTCCAGGTAGCCTTCCAGCAATCAGTGACCACCTGAAAAAGTGTAACAACTAGCTTAAATTCCTTTCTTTCATGTCCCTTTTATGATGAATCTGGTATTTGTTATACTAATATGCTTACATATCAACATATCTTTAGTATTGTTGGAGTAAATACTTCTTTACTAAAAGTAAGAAAATGTGGGAATCAAGTGACATTAATCATAAAGGAACTGGTAGAATAAATGCAAATAAATGAATTATTTTTTACCAACTTTATTAAATGATGCATTGAGTATTCAGAATTATGAGACTACATTATATATTTTCCTTATATACAACAAACACGGAACACTATTGGCAAAAAAAAATTACCAGACTGCCACGTAAATAGTAAATTTTACCAAAATGCCACGTGGCATATTTCGCTACACTGTGTAGCGAATTATGTGCGCAAATAATTCGCTACACAGTATAACGAAATATGTCACGTCAGAATGCTCAGAACCGAAAATGACATGTGTCAATATTAGAGAAATTCGCTATATAGTGTAGTGAATTTCTCTAATTTTGACACATAGCATTTTTGGTTTTGACGTGGCATATTTCGCTACACTGTGTTGCAAATTATCTGCACACATATTTCACTACACAGTGTAGCAAAATATGACACGTGGTATTTTAACAAAATTTACTATTAGCGTGACAGTTTTTTTTGCCAACAGTGGCACTTTAGTCACTATTCCCGACAAACACAAACACAAGAATATATTAAGGTGTCCTTTGCAAAGTATATAATGCTGTTATGATTATCCCACTCCTAATGGCTAGCTTACATGGGGAAATACCAAAAGAAAGACTACAACGTCAAAGTTGACCTGTTGCCTAATACTTTGTGGAGTTTGACAATCATTTCCACTTCTTCCTCAGCAAAATTTCCTCTTTTGATGTTTGGACGGAGATAGTTGAGCCATCTTAGCCTACAACTCTTTCGGCACCTGTTTAGACCTTCAATAGACCAACATTTGAAGAATAATTAATCAGTTGAAAAAGTATTATCAATAGGAGCATTATGTTTTTGGAAATTAATTTACTAAATATGTTTCTACATAAGAACAAATTAATCATGGTCACTCGCTTTTCAAATATATTTTAGGTTTAGTCGTGCTCTGTACATCTTTGTAGTAAAGTCAATTAATTGTAATAATTCTATTTAAGATGTAAAAGTGCATGTAATAATTCAAACGTATTTGTTTAAAAAAATTTTTGATCGTGTTGTAAACAGACGTAAATGAATCCTTTTATATGATATGAGGTCATGTTAAACGTTCTCAGTCATTAATATGTAAATCAATGATTATTCTTTCCTTCCAAAGACAAATTAATAATTTATATATAGATAACTAAAATGTCTCACATGATCTCATATCACATTACATAATTTATTTCATTTAGTTGTACTTAATAAGTCTTGTTATTTTTGTGCATGTAAAGGTCCATTAGAATGTGACAATTCTTCTCAATTTTTGCAATGGTTTGATGTGAATGCCATTACTAGCCTGTTTAAAGCCTAGCCTGACATGCCCTGTTTAGCAAAAGGATTAGACCAAAACTTTCTAAATAGCTTATTTAAATAGGCCATGTTTCAAGACTTTGAAAAGGCCTTTTAAAATCTTCCTAGTGTTGAAATATTTTATTAGTCATACTATAGATTTATTTGGCTTGTTTAAAGAGCTCCGCTAGCTTATTGACCCATTTAAGTAGGCTTTGATGTTTAGAAGTTTTGATTCAAAATAGGCTTTCAGGTCCGGCTTAAAAAAAAAAAAAAAAAAAAGTGAAGACTAATAGTCAAGTTATAGATCAGATTCAGCCCTTATATTTGGAAAATAGATCGATCACACCTAGGGTGTAAATGGGTCGGCCGAGATTTGGCCTTCCTGACCCAAGTCTATGTAAAAAAATTCAACCTATCTGGTCTACTAATTTATTAAAGGCTTTATTTGTAGGCCAAACCCGGTCCATTTATATAAATAAGAAGGCCCGACATGACCTACAGGCCTTGTAGGCCTACCACTGTAGATAATAAGCAAAAAAAATAATTATATAGAGCAAAGAAAGTTTCATTCATGCATGCACTAGTACTTCTCATAAGAAAAAAAATGACAAACAAGAAAGAGTCAACATAATACCCCAGCTCTTGAATGTATATCGTTAGGGGTGTAAATGGGTCGGGCTTTGCCATGCCACATAAAATAAATATTATTTTATTATTTTATTTTTAATAAATTAAATAGGTCAGCCTACAAGGCTTTGGGCCAGGCTTGGCAAAATTGGCATACGGTTAAAAAAGCTTTCTTATAAGCCTAAGCCTATTCCTTTTTTACTAAAAGGCCGGGTCAAGTCAGAATTCATTTCCACCCCTAAACTCTCCAAATAAATCTCATTATCCACAACCAATTGCTAAGTTTTAACAAATCATTTGACCATTAATAAATTACCCACTTTTTCTTTACCATTAAAGTGTATATAGCACTTGTTATCAAAAAAAAAAAAAAAAGTGTATATAGCACTACTTTGGATAATACAACCGACAAACACAAGAAAAAGAAAAGAATTGAATACAGTTTACCTGCCAACAGAGGAACCCGATGCCACTTTCCTTCTCCATATTGTTGTATGCATTTCTTAAGCAAGTCATCTTCTTCTTCTGTCCATGCAACACCACCCATCTCTTCTCAGACTCTGTTACCTCTCCACTCTCTCAATGCAACCTGCAACTTCTTATATTTATATTATATACATATTTGTTTCTTAAGTACAAGGCGCCAAACAAGCCAGCAAGGCAGCAACAATATACAATTTTGTGCCACAAAATCATAGTAAATGGTCCATTGGACTTTCTAAATCTCTGAGGCCAAGCTCTATGTTTTTAAATAGACATCATAAAGTATGCAACTGTGGTCCCAATTCTTTCAAAACTTAAAAGCTGTACTGACAACAGAAGCTTATCTAATTCCTATTCAAAGCTAAACCCACCCCATCTGTATACTTTGTTCATTTGTCATCTCATTTTGCTTAGGAGAGACTCTTATAACAAAAACATTGATCGTAAACCAAATTTTAGATGAATAAAAGTCCTTTTTAATGGTTTATCATCTACCCTTTTTCTTAAGAGAAGTGAAGTTGAAGTTTATGATGAAAAAACCAGGTACATAACATTGCACCAAACAAGAGTGAACTAATTAACGATATATACATCAATGTTCTGTTTTTGATGGCTAGACTTTATTGATTGTTCGGCACCCTCAAGTAGGTTGCTTGGACAGATATATGTTTGCGGTCCATGGATGCTAGATTTCAAGATGAAGACAAAAGCTTATTAGAAAAGGACTAGTTCTAATCAGAATGGTCCTTGAATCTTGTTTTTTGTTATTGCTGTGATGTTGACTCTGGTACGGCTTTCATTAATGAAACCTATCCTCGATCTTTTAAGTGTTCTGATAATGCACATGGTCGTACTGATATTTGTAGCATATGCACTATCGTGAGAAATCCATACACAAAAATGAGATAGTAACGAATCACGGCCAGGCTCAATTAGAAGAATTTGCATAGTGCTAGAATTTAGGGATATTATGTGAGCATAGTGCAGTGCGTATCTTCCGAGATTTCTTCCAAAAATAATTGTTTAACTAAGGTATTTTTGGTACATAATCTTAAACAGATTCTATAGAGGTCCCCTAATTATAGGAACACTAATCAAAATGTTACTTTTCATCAATTTTTTTACATAAATGTGTCATGAGAACAATGTTATCTCTCAATCTGTCACGGGGACAAGTTCACTACCCGGTATAGCGATGGTTTGCTGACGTGTCACATTTCTAGTGAACGCCAAATTCGCTACACGGGTAGCGAACTTGGTTTAAGTAGCGAACTTCATAACTTTTTTTTTAATTTGATACTTGTTTATCCACTAGAAATGTGATACGGCAGCAAACCGAGTTCGGTATATCGGGTAGCGAACTTGACCCCGTGACAGATTAGAAGAAAATAACACTATTCACGTGACATTTAGATAAAAAAATTGCGAGTCATGGATCAACCCACATATTTTATTCAATTTTTACTCTTATTTTTATTTTTTTAAATAATATTTTTGGTTCAACCCACGTAACTCACAATCTACGATAAGTCTTGTTCAAATTTCAATATTTGATCCGTAAACAAAAACGTATCATGGTCGAATTGAATAATCTGACTCAAATCAGACATGAAATGGATTCGCCGAAAGAATTTATCACCCCTAAGGGTGGGGGCCTAATAGCTAACTGTTATGGCACTTTATGCAGGATTCTTTGGAACATTCTAATCATCTATAATATGGAAAATCTTCGGTCCTACTAATGCATTGAAGTTCAGTGAATCGATAATTCATTTATTATAGGATATATAAGCAGATCTTATACAAATTTCTAAAATTTCAGGATCCACGTAATATCCTAGGATAAATGGAACTCGGTTACATTAAAGTTTTGTTCCAATAATACCAAGGTTCTTTACACACCCTATGGCGAAGGAGACTTTTTGGCCTCTAACCCATTGCATTTGCACTGTGGGAGCTCCTTCATATTTTACCCCTCGCCAAAATTCAGCCCATTGCACATCTCAAGTTGTCATCTTTCGAACTACTACAAACACTATAGAAGGAGTTACTAGTGCCACCAAATAAACACAATTCATCTCATATTCTCTCTTGCCTGGAAATACTTTTAATGTTCAACTACTACGGAGCATTTGATGCTCCTTTCACCAAATAAAATAAAAGGTAACACTTTTACATCATCTTTTCCTTTATATTTATTTTCATTCAAATTTTATATTTTTCTTTTTTTTTTTGGGGCGAGACCATGTGCTCCTCAAGCACACAAAAAATTGTCATTTTGGCTAACTTCAGCGTATAAGTATCCAATACATGTATCCAATACATATACCACTCTCTTCTTGTAAGAAATTTCTTTAATACAATGAGAGTACCGAACTTGGTATTTTCTTTTACTTAAAAAGAAACTTTTTTTCCTTTTTTTTTACTGTTCACTAACTTTCTGATAACAGTGTATAGATTGAGATCACGTGAACAGTGTTATTTCCTAATTCCCCACGGGGTCAAGTTCGCTACCCAATATAACGAACTTCGTTTGCTGACCTATCACATTTCTGTTGGTTTAAACTTTATTCAATTAAAGAAAAATAGAAAAAGAAGTGTCGTTTGGTGAAGGGGTGTGTCCATAGGAATTTGTTAGTGGACATTAATGGTTTTAGAGTTTCTATGAAGTAGTCTTTATTATGCTTAGTTTTCCTAAGTTAGTTATTAGTTTCTGTTAACGCTTTTAAATAGCACCATGTAAACCATTGAAAATTGGCTTGGCATACACAGTAATAGTAAGAGGTATATTCAGAGACTCGTTTAGTGTGTTTGAGTGTTTGAGAGAAACACCATTAGAGGACCTGTGAATCACAAATTGGTATCAGAGCTTGAGCCAATGGAAAATATGAGTAATAGTCTGCCAGTGCCCCGCCTGACAAAGGTGAACTATGAAAACTGGAGTATCCAAATGAAGGCCCTTCTACGAGCTTATGATAGTTGGGGGTTGGTGCAAAACGGGTTCGTAGAACCTGATACAACGGAAGGATATTCAGCAAATCAACTCAAGCAATTGAGTGTGTTGAGATCAAAGGATGCAGCGGCACTATTTATGATGTTTCAAGCCGTTGAAGGAAGCGGTGGTCTTGAAAAAATTGGAGATGCGACGACGGCAAAGGAAGCCTGGGATATATTGGAGACAACCTACAAAGGTGCGGACCGTGTAAAGCAGGTCCGACTTCAAACTCTAAGAGGAGAGTTGGAGGGGATGAAGATGAAGGAAACCGAAGGAGTGTCGGACTTCATCATCCGGGTTCAAACCGTGGTGAACCAGTTGAAACGAAATGGAGAGGTGCTGACCGACTCCAGAATCGTTGAAAAAATTCTAAGGTCATTGACAGACGATTTCGAGAACGTGGTATGTGCAATTGAAGAGTCTAAGGACTTAGCTACGCTTTCTGTTGAAGAGCTAGCAGGTTCCCTTGAGGCACATGAACAACGCAAGAAAAAGAAGAAAGAAGAGACACTGGAGCAAGCACTTCAGTCAAAAGCAAATATCAAGGATGAAAAGGCACTCTACTCTCAGAATGTCCGAGGTAGAGGTCGTGGTCGTGGACGTGGACGTGGACGTGGAAATGGCCGAGAAGGTCGTGGCCGAGGTCAGGAAGTGAAACACGAAGAAAGAGCCGAGACGAGTCAGCAAAATTGGAGAGGAAGAGGACGTGGTCGAGGTGGAAGAGGCCAATGGACAAACCAATCAAACGTTGAATGTTACAAATGTGGAAAGTATGGACATTATTCAAGAGATTGCAACTCGGACAAGTGTTATAACTGTGGCCGAGTTGGCCATTTCGCTAAGGACTGCCGAGATGAAAGAAGAATTGATGAAGCTTCAAACTTCACTGCAGAAGGAGAAATGAAAGATGGAGTTCTGATGTTAGCTCATGGTGAAACTAGCTCGAAGGTTGAGTCGGAATGGTACCTGGATACTGGTGCCAGTAATCACATGTGTGGTTACAAACATTTGTTCAAAGAATTGAGAACGGTGGAAGCTGGACATGTCTCCTTTGGAGACGCGTCCAAAATTGATGTAAAAGGCCGAGGTACAATCTGTTTCTTGCAAAGAGATGGACGAATTGGTACAATTCGGGACGTATATTACGTGCCTGAGCTCAAAAGCAATATTCTGAGCATTGGACAATTGATGGAGAAAGGCTACTCGGTTCTAATGACTGACTGAGTTCTGTTGTTGAAAGACAAACAAGGGCGTCTGACAGCCCGAGTTCAGATGGAGAAAAATAGAATGTACAAGCTGAGTCTGAGGAGTATGGAGGTCGGCTGTTTGCAAGCCGAGGTAGAAGATAAAATGTCATTGTGGCATCGACGGTTTGGACACCTTCATTATGGTGGTCTGACCGAAATGATGAAGAAAAATATGGTGGTGGGACTGCCAAAGCTTAACTCTGAAGGAAATTTTTGTGAAGACTGCGTATTGGGAAAACATGCGAGGAGCCCATTCCAAAGGATGGCGAGATACCGAGCTAGGCAGCCTCTGGAATTAATTCATACCGACCTGTGTGGACCAATTACACCAGGGTCATTCAGTGGCAAGAAGTATTTTGTCACGTTTATTGATGATTTTAGTCGAAAGACTTGGGTGTATTTTTTGAAGGAAAAATCCGAGGTGCTAGAGGCATTTAGGAATTTTAAAGTGATGATAGAAAATGGTACTGGGAGGTACATCAAGTCGGTCCGTTCAGACCGAGGTGGGGAGTACGTGTCAACAGCTTTCAAGAAATACTGTGAAGAACATGGGATAAGGCGGTTCCTGACCGCACCGTACTCGCCCCAGCAGAATGGAGTAGCTGAAAGAAAGAACCGGACTATCCTGGATATGGTCCGATCTATGTTAAAAACAAAAAACATGCCAAAAGAGTTCTGGGGAGAAGCTGTACAATGTGCAGTGTATGTGCAGAACAGATGTGCACATTCAAATTTGAATGACAAGACTCCACAAGAAGCATGGAGCGGATTGAAGCCCTCAGTGGGTCATTTTAGAATCTTTGGGAGTGTTGCTTATGCACACATACCGGATCAGTTGAGGACAAAACTAGATGATAAAAGTAAGAAATTTGTGTTTATTGGTTATGATGAGAAGACGAAGGGATACAAGTTGTTGGATCCCGTTAGTAAAAAGGTGCTGGTTAGCCGAGATGTAAAAGTGAATGAAGAAGATGCTTGGGACTGGAACAGTCTATCAGGGGACAATGTGGAACCCGGAAATAGAGCAATTGAGGTCAAACAACCTTCGACCCATATCCCTGCAAATCCTGAAGTTTCTGATGGTGAAGAAGAGTTGAGACAACCAAGGATGAGGAGTCTACAAGATCTGTATGATTCCACTAGTGAAGCACACCTGATATGTTTGTTAGCAGACTCTGAGGAAGTGAGTTTTGAAGAAGCAATTCGAAATGTGAAGTGGCAATCAGCCATGGAAGAGGAAATTAAAGCAATAGAAAAGAACAAGACGTGGGAGTTAGCCGAGCTACCCAAAGGAAGTCGGCCCATTGGTGTGAAATGGGTGTATAAAAGGAAAATGAATGCTAAGGGGGAGATCGAAAGATATAAAGCCCGGCTAGTGGCGAAAGGGTATAGACAGAAGGCCGGCATTGACTATGACCAGGTGTTCGCACCCGTAGCAAATGGAGACTATCAGGCTGTTAATTTCTCAAGCAGCCCAGTTCGGATGGCCGATCTATCAGATGGATGTGAAGTCGGCATTCTTAAATGGAGTACTCGAAGAGGAGGTGTATCTGGAACAACCTCCGGGATTCATGAAAGCAGGACAAGAAAGAAAAGTGTTGAGACTGAAGAAAGCTCTGTATGGGTTGAAGCAGGCCCCAAGAGCCTGGAACACAAGAATTGACAATTACTTCAAGAAAGATGGATTTGAACAATGTCCGTATGAACATGCACTCTATGTGAAGAAAAAGGGAAGTAAAATTCTACTTGTTGCTCTATATGTTGATGATCTGATTTTCTTGGGTAATGATGAAGAGATGATTCAAGATTTCAAGAATAAAATGACGAAGGAGTTCGAGATGACGGATCTCGGTCTGATGAAATATTTTCTTGGTTTGGAGGTCAGACAAGACAAATCTGGGATTTTCGTTTCTCAGGAAGCCTATGCAAAAGGAATTTTAGAGAAGTTTAAAATGAGTAATTGCAACCCGGTTTCAACCCCTATGGAACCCGGTGTAAAACTTTCAAGATATGATGGAGGTGAAAAGGTAGATCCGAGTGTTTATCGGAGTCTAGTTGGAAGTCTGAGGTACTTGACGTGTACGAGACCGGATCTGTGTCTGAGTGTTGGAATAATAAGCCGATTTATGGAAGAGCCGAGCTATACTCATTGGAAGGCGGCAAAGAGAATTTTAAGATATGTTCATGGAACAATCTCACAAGGACTTCATTACTCGAAGTCGGACAAGTACAAACTGACAGGATATTCGGATAGTGATTGGTGCGGAGATGTTGATGACAGGAAGAGCACGGCTGGCTATGTATTTTTCATGGGAAACACGGCATTCACGTGGGTGTCAAAGAAGGAACCTATTGTGACTTTATCTACATGCGAAGCCGAGTACGTTGCTGCTTCCTGGTGCGTTTGTCATGCAATTTGGCTGAGAAATTTATTGAGCAAGTTGGAGCAAGAGCAAGTCGGTTCAACTGAAATCCGAGTTGACAATAAATCCGCGATCGAGTTAGCAAAGAACCCGGTCAACCATGAAAGAAGTAAACATATTGATGTGAGGTTCCATTTCATCCGAGATCAAGTCAAAGAAGGAAAGGTGGAGCTCACTCATGTTGCAAGTCGAGATCAAGTTGGAGATATTTTCACAAAGCCCCTGCCGACGTTGTTGTTTGAAAATTGCAAGAAGAAGATGGGAATGAAAGACGGTAGAGATATTAAAGTTTAAGGGGGAGTTTTGTTGGTTTAAACTTTATTCAATTAAAGAAAAATAGAAAAAGAAGTGTCGTTTGGTGAAGGGGTGTGTCCATAGGAATTTGTTAGTGGACATTAATGGTTTTAGAGTTTCTATGAAGTAGTCTTTATTATGCTTAGTTTTCCTAAGTTAGTTATTAGTTTCTGTTAACGCTTTTAAATAGCACCATGTAAACCATTGAAAATTGGCTTGGCATACACAGTAATAGTAAGAGGTATATTCAGAGACTCGTTTAGTGTGTTTGAGTGTTTGAGAGAAACACCATTAGAGGACCTGTGAATCACAATTTCTAGTGGATAACAAGTATCAAATTAAAAAAAAATTATGAAGTTCGCTACATAAACAAATTCGCTACCCGTGTAGCCAACTTTCTGATATCACTGAAATATATTAGCCAACTAAAATTGTGTTTTAAGATTGAGATCAGAGCATAATATTATGGAACCCGAAAACCACAATAGACAATCAACTACCAAAACAATCACAAGAACAGTGTATACAAAATAAGTAAAATTAAAGGCTGTTATGTTTACACTCGTAATGCAAATTTTTAACGGTATTTCTCTATGAATCACTACAAAACAACTATTTTTCTCTTAATCTATACCATTCGAATGTGTCACACTTCACATGGTATGTGCCATCCAATTATTTTCCAATAAACATGGAGAGGTGTAGAGCAAACATTATGGATTTACGTTGAAAATAGAATCCCATATCTATGGAGGAAATCTACAGCTGGCCTACCAAGTAACATACATCGAAAGAATATTGACAAATGACAATGACCATTGACAGCTGTGAATTTTGTGAATGGAAAATAAACAAAATTGATAACTTTTTTCCGTAGATAATTCTAAGAGTCAATAAATGCATTTGTTTCATGGGTGCAGCGCCTACGGTACCACAAATTTCAAATTCAGTTTAGAACAGATATTCTAAGTTGAATAAGTTACCTAGGGCACTTGATGGAGAAGAAATTTTTTTTTCTTCTAAGAAATCATTATTACCGGAATGTAGCAGAGAATAAATTTTATTGGAATATTACTAAAAAGTTGCTTGGTAGATTCATATTTTTCTAAGAAAATGAAGTTAATTTTTATTGAGTTTGTATTTGGTTAATTATGGAATATCAGTGGAATTATGAGATTATTTATCAAATAACCCCACATGACACTATTTGTTCAGAAATTGTACAAACCAAAGGGTAATAATCATACAAATGAAAGGACAAAGTGGTCTATTCCTTGATGGGTCACTTTTAACTTTGACTGACAATAAAAAATTCTATCTAATGTATAGCATTCCAATGATGCCAATGATACATAAAATTACACACACAAACTATTTTCCGGAAAAAATATTATCCTAAAAAAGTTTGATGTTTTTTATACCAAACATGTTATTGTTATTCTTCGTGTGATTTTTTCCAAGCAAACTAAAAAAAAAAAAAAGTCAGGTAACAAATACACCCTCAAATAAAGTTTTAAGATCAATAAATTGAATCAGAATCTGACAAAATTTACAATTACATGCCAACAAAAATTTTGTATTTTATTGAGATCAACATTTGAGGCACGAAATATGTCATGCATGTTGCTGCAGCATGCAACGAAGTGGTGCTCTGGCACAATAGAATTTGTCATTCTCATTGGTTATATGGACCCTAATCAATAATGTAAAGTATGTGCTAGAGTAAACAGTAAAGAAGCCAGGTAAAAATTTAATATGCTCTAGGACCACTGAATTTTTTGGTGCTGTCTCTCACAACATTAATTTTTAACACGAGAGAAACCATCAAATACAACAACTCACTCAACTCACTTGCTGTCTCATCCAACGGACCAATATGCACCAGCCACTAATCATGATAGAGATAGTAACTGAAGTTTGTTAGAGTATAGTTACTGCTTGTTAGAGTTCAGTTAGTTTGTTAGAGTTTAGTTAAATATTAGTTAGTTATTTTATTTCATATAGATGAGTAGAACTATATATATATATGCTGCTGTATATCTCTTTACTTTACTTTTCGTCAGAAATAACATTCAGTTTTTTAAACACTTCATGGAATGCTTGCTTTCTGTTATGGTATCAGAGCTCACATGAGCTCTGGTATTCTGTCTTCCTCATCCTTCTTGTTCCTTCGTTTCTGTAAACAATGGCGAATCCTGAATTTGCTTTAGACTTCAACACCAATCCTTCTCATCCTCTCTTTTTACATCCTAATGAGAATCCTTCTTTGATTCTTGTGTCACCACCGCTGAACGGAAGCAACTATCACACCTGGGCCAGAGGTATGACGGTTGCCTTGTTTTCGAAAAACAAGATTTGCCTCATTGATGGTTCCATGAATCCTCCAGCAACAGATAATCCAGTTTATCCTCAATGGCAAAGGTGCAATACGATGGTGATGGCTTGGATTCATAGATCCATATCTGATGGAATTGCAAAATCCATCTTGTGGATTGAACGTGCAAGAGATGCATGGCTCGATCTACGTGATCGTTTCTCACAAACTGACATATTCAGAGTTTCCGATCTTCAAGAAGAAGTCTATAAGTTGCATCAAGGAAATTCTACGGTAACTGAATTTTTTACTCAGCTCAAAACCATGTGGGATGAGCTTGAGAATTTAAAACCTCTTCCTAACTGTGAATGTGATCCTCCTTGTGAATGTGGAGTGATCTTGAAAATGCGAGACTATCGTGACAAGGACCACACAATCCGTTTTCTTAAAGGATTAAATGATCAGTATGCATCTGTTAGATCACAGATCATGCTCATTGATCCTTTCCCTAATGTCAACAAAGCCTTTTCGATGGTTGTACAACAGGAAAGGCAACTCAACTGTGATTCAAACGCTGGTGTTTTGAGTAATCCACAGAGTTTTGCTGGTTTTAATAATACTCAGGCAGCAACAGCAACTGGTTACAATCCACGAAGAAATTTTAATCAATTTGCTGGAAGGAATGGTAGAGGTCAAGGTCGTGGAAGGTTTAATGGAGGCCGTGGAAACAGAATATGTACACATTGTGGTCGTTCGAACCATACCATCGAGACATGCTATCAATTGCATGGCTATCCACCAGGGTATCGTGCACGAGTACCAGAAGTCCATGCCAGTAATCTTGCATCCAGTGTGAATGATGATGGTGCAACAGATCGTGTTCAACAACAAACTGAGAACACTAATTCTCAAATCACTCCTGAGCAGTATCAACAACTCATGACAATTCTTCAACACCCAACTAACCAATCCACACACGTTGCAAATATTGCACAAGTCTCACATTCTGACACGAACACCTCAGGTATATCGCATAATCAGTGGATCATAGATACTGGAGCCACCGATCATATAAGCTTCGTTGCATCTAATTTTTCCTTCCTTCGGAATATTAATCCTATAACCATAAAATTACCTGATGGTTCACATGTTACTTCGCATCAATCTGGTTCGGTCATTTTATCTTCTAGACTCACTTTGTTAAATGTACTTTATGTACCTCATTTTCGTGTGAATTTGCTTTCTGTTACACAACTTCTTTCATCCATCGATTGCTATCTAACTTTCCATGTTCACTCTTGTTTGATTAAACAGACTTTGTCCCAGGAAACGATTGGTTCTGCTGATCTTCAGAATGGCTTATATGTGATAGTCCAGTGTATGAAGATGCCTCAAGATCTTGATACACAAAGTTTGAACATTTGTAATTCTGTTAATAAATCTAGCATGTCTGATGTTTCTCTTTGGCACAGACGCTTAGGCCATGTCTCTGATTCTGTGTTATATAGAATGTCATCTCAGTTTTCTTTTATAAATTCCAACCATGTACATCCTTGTGATGCTTGTCATTTAGCAAAACAAAAACATCTCTCCTTCCCTGTTAGTATGAATAAAAGCAATAATGCATTTGATTTGTTACATGCTGATATTTGGGGGCCCTTTAGTATTCAATCTATTCATGGTCACCGATTCTTTTTAACTCTAGTAGATGATTTTTCGCGATTTACTTGGGTGGTATTAATGAAACATAAGGGAGAAACCCGCAATCATATCCAAAATTTCTTTGCTTTTGTTGAAAATCAATTTCAAACAACTATTAAGATCTTTCGTTCTGATAATGGACATGAGTTTGCCATGAAAGATTTCTTTTTACAAAAGGGAGTAATCCATCAAACAAGTTGTGTAGAAACACCACAACAAAATGCTAAAGTTGAAAGAAAACATCAACACTTGTTAAATGTTGCACGGGCTCTATGTTTTCAGTCATCTTTACCTCTTTCACTATGGTCCTATGCTTTAACTCATGCTGTGCATCTTATAAATCGGGTTTCATCTCCCATAATCAATGGTATATCTCCTTATGAAAAGTTGTATACCATCCCCCCCTCCCTCATGGATTTACGTGTTTTTGGATGTTTATGTTTTGCATCCACTATCCAATCTGGTCGCCTTAAGTTCTCTCCTCGAGCCAGAAAATCTGTTTTTCTTGGATATAGAGCAGGAACTAAAGGCTTCTTACTATATGACCTTGCTTCTCATGCCATTTTTGTATCACGTCATGTGGTTTTTTATGAAAATCAATTCCCTTTTCAACTCAACTATCCTGTCTCTCCAGATTGCTATGTTTTACCACCTGATCTCACCAATTCTTTTGACATGGAAGTTGATTTACCTTCACTAGATATACCTAACTCATCCAACTCTTCCTCTCCTTCTACAATGCTAATCAATGACACATCTGCACCTTTCGATAATCTTCCCTCTCCACAATTATTGCTCCCTAATAATCAATCAGTAGATGATCCACTCATTAGTAACTCTACTTCGAATGTTCTACCTCCTCGTCGGTCATCTCGTTCTCGTTCTGCACCAACATACTTAATGGACTATCACTGTGGTTTTTCTGCTGCTCAGCATAATACATCTCCTCCAGGTTTGTCTAACACACCATCTTCTGTCCTTTCTTATCCTTTATCATCTGTCATTTCTTATGATATTTGTTGTGATGCTTATAAACATTTTTGTCTTAATTCTTCCACACACGTTGAACCACGAACTTATTTGCAAGCCATCAAGCATACACACTGGGTCCAAGCTATGCAGGCTGAACTATCTGCACTCTCACTCAATGATACATGGTCTTTAGTTGAATTACCAAGTGGCAAACAACCCATAGGATGCAAATGGGTTTATAAAATCAAGTATCATTCTGATGGGTCCATTGAACGGTTCAAGGCGAGGCTGGTTGCCAAAGGTTTTAATCAATTAGAAGGAGTTGATTATTTCGATACCTTTTCTCCTGTTGCTAAACTTACTTCCGTGCGCACTCTCCTAGCTGTTGCAGCCATCAAGGGTTGGCATTTGACTCAACTAGATGTAAATAACGCTTTTTTACACGGTGACTTGAATGAGGATGTATACATGGAGATTCCTGCAGGATTATCCGTTCCTGGCAACACTCGTAATCTTGTTTGCAAGCTGCAGAAGTCCCTATACGGCTTGAAGCAGGCGAGCAGGCAATGGTATGCCAAGCTCTCTTCTGCCATGCTTTCGCTTGGATATCAACAAGCTCATGCTGATCATTCCATGTTCACTTTCCAATCTGGCAGCTGTTTTACCGTCTTATTGGTATACGTCGATGATGTTATTTTATCTGGCAATTCTGCTGCTGAGATAACCCGTGTAAAACAGTTTCTTGATCTTCAATTTAAGATCAAGGATCTTGGCCCATTGCGTTATTTTCTAGGACTTGAGGTAGCTCGTTCGGATACTGGTATTTCTCTTAATCAGCGTAAATATGCCTTAGAGTTGATTGCTGATGCTGGTCTCTTGGCTGCGAAGCCAGTTCATACTCCCATGGATGCTTCCACTAAGCTTGGTCGTCATCATGGTACTCCTCTTTCAGATGCAGCTCCCTATCGCCGCCTCATTGGCCGATTACTTTACCTGACAACCACGCGACCTGACATATGTTTTGCTGTCCATCAGCTTTCTCAATTTGTTTCTTGCCCTACTGATCTTCATCTGGATGCTGCTCACCGTATTTTACGTTACCTCAAGTCGTCTCCTAGTGCTGGTTTATTCTTTCCCTCTACTGGTTCTCTCTCTGTTAGTGCTTTCGCTGATGCCGATTGGGCTTGTTGCCCAGACACTCGCCGCTCAGTATCTGGCTTTTGTGTCTTCATTGGTTCTTCTCTCATTGCTTGGCGTAGCAAGAAACAGTCCACCGTTTCACGTTCTTCGTCGGAGGCAGAATATCGAGCTCTCGCTGGCTTATCCTGTGAGTTACAGTGGTTGCAGTTTTTGTTTCAAGATCTCCATCTTCCATGGACAAAACCCGCTTCGGTTTTTTGTGACAATCGCTCTGCAATCTATCTTGCTCATAATCCTACTTTTCATGACAGATCCAAACATATTGAGTTGGATTGTCATGTCACACGAGAGAAAATATTGTCTGGCTTACTTCGCTTGCTTCCTGTTCCCTCTTCAGCTCAGTTGGCGGATGTGTTCACCAAGCCACTACCTGGTCCTTTGTTTCATTCCTTTCTCTTCAAGTTGGGTGTTGTTAATCTCCTACGCCCAACTTGTGGGGGGGTAACACGAGAGAAACCATCAAATACAACAACTCACTCAACTCACTTGCTGTCTCATCCAACGGACCAATATGCACCAGCCACTAATCATGATAGATAGTAACTGAAGTTTGTTAGAGTATAGTTACTGCTTGTTAGAGTTCAGTTAGTTTGTTAGAGTTTAGTTAAATATTAGTTAGTTATTTTATTTCATATAGATGAGTAGAACTATATATATATATGCTGCTGTATATCTCTTTACTTTACTTTTCGTCAGAAATAACATTCAGTTTTTTAAACACTTCATGGAATGCTTGCTTTCTGTTAATTTTCTCTTTCCTTTTTTACCCTTATTATTTTTCCACTTTTCCCATTTTACCTTCCTATTTACGCTAAGGGACCACCTAAAAATGATAGTCCCGATCCACACAAAATAACCTCGCCTAACAGAAACGGAGGACAATATACCCTACTACTAGAGAAAAAAAGTAGAGAGGAAGTTCCACTTAAATTGCCACATGGAATTTTTCCTAATTCTTCATTTTTCTATTTCTTTTAAGTTTTTATTTGATTTTGTTATCTTTTATTTATTTTTTATTTTTCTCCTTTATATCTTCCATGATTTTTTAGTTCTTTAATAATCATTTCTCTCAATTTCATAAACAAATGGAAATTAAAGTATACTATTATTTTAATAAATTAGAAAAAAATAAATTTTTTTTTGCATATACTGATCTGAATAGAGAAAAAAAATGCTTTACTAAAATCTTTGTGGGTACTACTTTTTATATATAGATGTTTTTTAATCTTATTCTTATTCTATTGCCACAAGCTTTTGTATGTTTCATTAATAATATATTTTAACTTTATTTATATTAATAATATTAATTATCAAAATGTTTTATTTTATTAATGGACTAATGGATTTTCCAATGAAATATAAAAAATTATTAAAAATTACATATGAGAAAATAATTAAATTAATAATCGTGTCTATTTAGGTTTATTTAAAGGGGAAAAAGTTTCTGATGTTATTTTAGACAATTTTGTCTAATGTTCATCGAAACGACGTCGTTGAGGTTGAAAAATGTAAAATTTAGAATAATAAAGACTATTATAATCCTAGGATAAATTAAAATTATAAAAACACCATGATTTTCGTCCCAAAACGACGTTGTTTCGATGAACATTAAATAAAGTTATCTAGAATAACTTTAGAAAACAGAAACCCTTAATTAAATATACAAATTTAAAAGTGACAATTGATATGATGTTGCTTAATAAATAAAAATATATTTAAATATACAATCACATTAAGATGTTTTTAATAATATCATTAACTAAAATTAGAAATTTAATTATAAAAATATCTTAAGTGAAAAGTAATTAATAAAGTATTAATTATTCACATTTTGTCAAAATAAATATTTAAAAGAATATTTTAATCCTCTAACTTTTTAATTATCAAATTCATTTTAACTTTTTTACATTCCATATAAGTTCATTGATTTATTACATTAAAATAATCTTTTTTAAAGTTACCTCAGTAAACACTACTAATAGATCAATTTTGGGAAAATATTTTCTCATTTTACATGTGAATTCAACTCTCATGTTAGTGACCCATTGATTTGCATGCAAAGTTTTCTTTTCTTTTTATTTTTTAATAAATATGGGGTCCACCACTAGTTGAGTCATAACATGAGAATTGAATTATCATGCAACATGAGAAAATCAAATCTCATCCATCTTATCTTGATCTGCGTGAAATCTTTTTGTCACTTAAGATAATAGCACTAATTAAGAAAGCGTATAGGAACGAATAAAAACCCCCGAGTTTAGGGTGCGCATTTTCGTTGAAAGAGGCCCCTAAAGATCAGATCCACCAGACGAGAAACTCAATTCCACATTGCTTCTGAGTCGTCGGACTTATCCTGGGATTCATGGATTTTTTTTTTTTGGTAAGCAATTCATGGAATTTCTAATGGAGCAAAAGTGCCGAATTGGAGCAAAAGTTAATTAAATATGAATTTGACAACTAAAAAAATTTAGGATGAAAGTTTGTTTTTTCCTAAGATAATCTTATTTAAGATTTTAACCAAAACTCGTATTATGAAATATAATTAATATTGAGTTACAAAGTCATTTTGAAAACGACAAAGAGTGATAATGAAAAAAATTATGTATATATATATATATATATATATATATATATATATATATAACTCCTAAAATAATGTCATTTTGGGCTGAAAAGTTAAAAAATTATAATAAAAGAGACTATTATAACCTTGAAATAAATTATAATTACAAAAAATACCTTGATTTTCATCCCTAAACGATGTAGATAAGTTTTCTACATTCATTCCCAAAATGACATCGTTTTGGGTTGAAAAATTAAAAAATTATAATTAGAAAAATTATTACAACCCTGAAATAAATTATAATTACAAAAATACCTTCGTTTTCATCCCAAAACAACATCTTTTAGGGTTCAATGTAGCTAATTTATCTACATTGACTGCAGAAAAAACAAACACATACACACACAGATAGGTTATTTTACTACCTCTAATGGTGTTGAAATTATGATCTAATGGTATTGGAGAATGATAGGCAAAGAAAATGAAAAAAAAAAGTAAGTAAAATAACTTATCACTTGTTTATCAAATAAAAATTTATTAGCATATCAAATTTCATTCATGACAATCAAATGTGGGACTAGATTAAGTGAGCTTAGAACACCATAATCAAACCCAAAATTTTAAGATATTAGATGAATGGATTGGACTCTTTCACTTATATGGTGCTCACTTAATTCTTTCTTAATCAATGTGGGATTTTTTTTATTCAATTATTCACACTTGAATTCCTCAATACTAATGGAGCCCGCTTCCAAAATCCTGGACAAACCATAAAAAGAAAACAAGAGGGTGGAAAAAGTAACTACTGTGGTTATGAAAATTATCTATGCATTTCATTCAAAGGAAAAGCATCTTAAGGCCAATTTTAATATACCTTTTGAAATATTTACAGTAGCCGTAGAAGCACAACGACTATGAAGAAAGTTTGTGGGTTGTTCAATATGGCACCTCTAACATTTACTTGAAATATTTGCAGTAGCCGTAGAAACACAACGACTATGAAGAAAGTTTGTGGGTTGTTCAATATGGCACCTCTAACATTTACTAGTGAAATTGGAACAAGTGAAATTGCGCTCGTATTGCAGTATATGCTTTAAAACATGTCTTAAAATAAATGAATTCACGTGAACAAAATAACTTATAGAATTACCATGTCACTATTGCCACTTAATTAACATTTACGTAGAATCGATAAAATGGGTTGAACCCAATGGATTAACTCATTAATCCATCAAAACGGGATAACTTGACCTTAATATATATTAACTCATCAATCCAATTCAACCTGTCTTGCCTTTAGAAGGTGTTTGGTTGAAGTTTTGTTAGAAGATGCCTAGACATTACATATTAGGATTTTGTGTGATTCATGTTCGGTTCAAATTTTTTAAGAATATTGATAACAAACCAAGACTTTTAGAATTGGAGGAAGGATATTCTGACTACCAAAATTTTTTACTACTAACTTATTACCTATCTAATCACCATTGAATTAAAGAGAGAGAATGCTAAAAAGCTTTTTAAAAAAGAGAAAATGTTGATCCAATGGTGATTAGATAGGTAGTAAGTTGGTAGTAGAAGATTTTGATAGTGAGAATATCTCTCCTCTTATAATTGTTTGAAAAAAGTGATTTAATGCACTATACCAAAATGACACTTTGGAAATGGTATTGCAACATAAATGGCTAAACAGAGAAGTGGGAAATAAGAGTATGACAAAAACACCCTCCTATAATTTGGAGGAGAGTGAATTTGGAGGAGAGACGTAAACATTCAAAAATTATAGAGGGATTAATTTGATAATCTTGTCTCATTCCTCCATCAATATTTTACCTTCAACCAAATATAGACTTATAAAATTTTATCTAGTTTTTCTGGTAAAATTTTTGTCAACCAAATAAATTTTTTTAATTTTCCTACCAAATTTTCTTTTCTATCATATCCCTAATAATTATATTTCTCTAATAAAAAAATATTCCCCTACCAAATGCCCCAGGGTGAATTTCTTTTACCTACTAAATTTTTGTTGAACGGGTGAATCGATCAACCCACGTTAAAATGAGGTGGATGATATTTTTAATTTACCATTCAATAGCGAGTCAAGTCATTCAAATTATATTTTTGATTGATTGAAGAGGGATAAAGGCAAATCAATCCATTTTGCCATCTCTGAATATTTTGGCACTGTTGGAATCCTGCCTACAACACCAATGTGATCTTGCTTTTTCTATATGGGGATATGTCCTTTCCAGTTGTCATGAAGTAAAAGGTTATCTAATCCAACAAATGTGTCTTCAATAAAAGACAATCTAGCGTTGACGCCATCTTTATTGGAGGCCTAATCTGCCTAATTTCCTAAGTTCGGAAAAAGTTTAACAGTCTCGTAAGGTTGTTAACAAAATAGCAAATTGATGATGAATGATGGGGAATCGTAACTAAAATGTCTCTCTCTACTAATTTTTTTAGCTAAGTACCGTACGAACAGTTTTATTTTTCAATCTGTCACGGGTCAAGTTCACTACCCGGTGTAACAAATTCGGTTTGCTGACGTGTCACGTTTTTAGTGGACACCGAATTCACTATCCAACGTAACGAACTTCGTACCTTTTCTTTTTTTAAAAAAAAAAAAAACTTAATACTTGTTTTCCAGTAGAAATATGACACATCAGCAAACCGAGTTCGCTAAACCGGATAGTGAATTTGCCTCCGTGATAGATTGAGAAATAACATTATTTACGTGACATTTAGATAAAAAAATTAATAAAGTGTGACATTTTGGTCAGTGTTCTGAATGATGCTGGACATATAGTTGGTTAAGAATTAAATTCATATATCATGGGGGCATAAATTCGAATTCCTTTCCAGACTTATTAGTAGTATAATCTAACGCCGTCTACCCATATCTAAACTTTTATGTATTAAAAAAATTATTTTGTATATTCCATTGGTTGTTTATATTGAATATTTATGATTATAGATTTTTATTGATGAACAAAATTTCGTATATGGTTAAATTAAATTACTTTATTTTAAAAAAAAAAAAGTAGTTACAAATTTTTAAAATAATATGTTGTTAAAACAATTAAATATATATTTCTTATATATAAAGTATAATGAAGAGACTTATAGTTAAAATTTAATAATTATATGATTTAATTTTATTTTACTTATTTGTAATAATATTTAAATATACTTTTTAACTTTATATGCATAATTTAAATAAAAATGTTATTATATTTATTTCAACATATTAACATAACTCTTTTAGGAAAATAAAAGTATTTATAATTGACTAATTGTTACTCTTTATTTTGTTTTCTTAAACATAATTTTTTAACTCTCCATCTTGATTGATATTATGCACAAACCGGAATCTCTAGTAATTGTGTTATCTCATATTTATAAAAATATTTATACATCTTATACTAATATTATTAATAAGCAAGATAGAAATATATTAATAAATATTTAAAAATAAAATAAAATTAATATTATAATTTAAGTTATCAATATTGTTTCTAAAGGATTAATCCCATGGGACATGGGTGGTCCTTAGGAGGAGTGGAAATGTAGTGCTCCGGGAGCACTTTTAATTGAGTGGGATGGAAGAGTGAGAAAGAAAGAAAAAGTTGGAGAGAAAAAAAAAAACAAAAATTTAATACAAGTGTCACGTTTTCATTTGATGAACCATCAACACCGGGACTATATTAATTTTTTCCCCTTAGGAGAGCGAGCCCACAGAGAGGAGGGAAAAGCAATGGCAAAGGGACAACATATGATTTAAAAAATAAAAAATATATATATAAGTATGTGACAATATAACATTTTAAACATATTTTAATAATATATTTATATAATAAAATAAATATTTTTAAATTTATTAAAAAAATTATTTCTATTTAAAAAATTAAAAGGTTGGAAAGGATGAAAATTCCAAAGCAAAATATATAAATAAAAGGTCAATAAATATATATATATGTGTGTGTGTGAATAAAAATAAAAAAAAATAAAAAAAAAATTTGAAAGTCGCCATGTTACAATAATAATGGCAGAACATTATATAGATATATGAATTAAAAAAATAAATACCGTCCACAAGTCACCTTTATAATTTTCGCATAACAATCAAACATAAAGTTATGGAGTAGTCTAGCAATACACACTTCAAATTGCTGAGGTTATAGTATTTTATAACCATGCCATCCTTTAAATAATTAACAAATGTCGTTACTTCGTGACATGGGATTATGCCTCAAATCATAATATTTGGTGCCCAATTTGTGTGCCTTACCCCTTTTGGTTTTCTCAGCCATCTCCCGTTATTTTTAACTCTTAGAGGGCATTTCGTAAAGGAGAAATTTTTATTTTCCCGGGAATCGTGATTTTCAGAAATATGATTTTTACATTCAGTTCGTGATAATATCCGAAAATTAAAAATTTAAAAAAATTCAATTTTCTGGAAATCCAAAAAAAAACCTGGTACCAAACGG